>JAZHYW010043044.1:0-21147 GCA_037355805.1 Ixodes ricinus
ACTGTGGTTTAATACTTCTTCCTCTTCGCGTACTTTGATTATCTGCTTCTTTTTCTTCTTCATTCAAAGAGCTAGTAAATACCATTTAGGTTTGAAATAACTCACATTTCAGCGAAATGTAAACACCCCAAATATTGTTTTTGTGTGTGTGTGTTTAGCTTTGATGGAAGCGTACGCTGACGCATGTCGCTTCGTTTTCTTCGATGGTCATAGTTTCAAGGATCTCTCGTGCATACGGGCTTTTGTTTCTTGCAAGGATGGTGGTGCTGCTCAACGCTGCACTGCATTTACAGATGCCGCATCTGTAAATGCAGTGCAACATCGCCTAGGGTGCCTTCATGTGCGCTTTTCTTGGGGTGGAGACATCTGGCCATTTTGTCCCGCATGTTTATTTTTCTTTTGTTCAGAAGCGCGTGAAAGAGCGTGTCCCTGCCGCGTTTGTGGCGCTGACTGTGCTATCGGAGACATTTTGTTTTCGTCGGTTTCTTTGTAATTTCCCCGTGAGTGCGTGCTGTTGGCTGTCGGGTAATATACTAGTTCCACTTTATGATGTACCGCGGGAAAGGCTACAGCTCGGCTCCTTGCTCTAGGGCACATTTCGGCGGCACAAGCTCTCGTGCGTCGTTAGCAGCAGCTCCCAACGCTATGAGCTCGCGCTTCTAGCCTCTGTCTGCGGTACAACATAAGGTGAAACGAGTATACGAAAGATGGCATCACCCTAAACAGAAGGACATTGAGGCACGCTAACATCGCCGCGAACGTGACCCTGGCGCGTTGGCAGCGTCTGCAACGAGCGCACGATGTCACAGGGCGCTAAATGGGACACCAAATGGACACCGACGTCTCCTCGAGACTAATCCGGCCGGTTTGCCTGCAGAGTCGGGTCGGGAATCAATTAACGATGACGTAACGCACAGGCTGTTCCTTCTAGACTAGTGTTGCTCCAAACTCACCCTCAGGACTAGAACTTCAAAGGTCGACGGCCTGCGCAGGCCGAGTGGAGACAAGTGAAAGCCTGTCCGGACGGCAAAAGCGAAAAGAGCGATAGTGGGGCTTCGCGTTGCAAAGCGGCCGATGTAGTGAACGACACGCCAGAGATTTCGATGACTGCGAAAGTGGCACAACCATGACACGATCTCGAAATGAAGCCACCCCGCAGACGCGCTGGCACGTTGCGGTAGCACAGAGAGGACGCGGTCGGTTGCGAGGCTGTCGCCATACTCGCTCGGAAAGTAATCGAGTTCTACACGTCTCAAGAAACAAAATCTTTTCTTACGCCAGTTTACGCTTTGCTGACAGCATCCTAAGGATCTCGAGGTTATGGAGCGGCAAAAGAATAAGAAAGAAAAGGGGGGGGGGATGTCGCAAGATATCTAAACATGAGAAACCACCAAAAAAAAAAAATACGGAGAGGATTATGAAGGCCATCACTTTCGCTACACATGCCAGAAGGAAATGAGCAATCATTGACCTGAAACCACTTTAGCGCAAGTAATTCCTGGCACTCGGGATACGGGAACGGGTGCTCACACCCGCAGGGCGCTTGAGGGCCATATCCCAACGAGCCGCGTGTTTCACCTCTACGCAAGGCCCTAATTATAACAGACGCACTAAACCGGCTCTTTATAATTTTCTTCCGTTTATCTTCAGATTTTACCAAACACTCGTTTGTCGCAAACTATAACAATAATCACAGATAAAATTCTGTACCGGACATTGAGCCTAAAATACAGAATATTTGACCCTAAACCTTAGGGGTGTGCGAAGATTTGAGTTTCGAAGTTGAATCGAATAATATTGACTGTCCGAATAGTTTGATTTGACTCTCAGATTTTTACCATTCGTAGTTCTCGAATAATTGGATAGTCGATTACTTCCACTTCAGCTGGCAAAAAAAAAAAAAAGTTCTGGGCGATTCAGGAACATTGTTTACTTCATATGATGAAATAGTCCTCACGACGGACGAAACATTTACGGACGGATGTACCGAGCGCTAAGTTTATTTGAGTTCGATCGGGACCAGGTGCCAAATTCTTCAGACCTAACCGTTATCCCATCCACAATTGATGAATTGGTTTTATGACATACACCGGTCCGCACCACCCTCAGACGAAACAGGGAGTTTAGCGGCTCTCTCCGGCCGGAGGCAGGGAACTGGTCGAGAGTCGAGACCTTCCCTAAAATAACTCCCCACGCCGAAATTCGTCGTCAGTCGTTCCGGCACGAGCATCGGGAAGACGGCGCCGCTTGTTTCCGTATTTATAGCGCAGGTGCCCAAGACGGCAAGTAAATACCCACCATGCGAACCCCCCCCCCCCCTTCTCCCTTGCGCGTGCTAACATTATGCGCCGAGAAACTTGTGGGGAGCTGAAGCGAGACGACAGCGCGCGGTGACGTTAGAACGTCGAGCTCTGGTTGGAATGAATAGTGGGTAGACCTAAAGCTGTTGCCTTCGTCTCTGCCGCACTCGTAGAAAGCGTCTGGAATGCGGGAAGCCAAAGGCCGGACGTGTGCGTTCCGCGTTCTAACGAGTTCTACGAGTGTAGTGGAAACAGTGAACAGCTAGCTTGAGGTCTACCACTAATCATTCCAACCGGGGTTCTAACCTGACACTTGGCGAAAAAGTCGGCGAGGAATTCGGCGGCAGCGATCGGCCAGCGCCACGCTTAACCTCGGCTCCGAAACAAAAAATTAAAAAATTGGGGCGTGTGTATGTTTATACAGCCAAGAACTTGGTCTGCCTCAACGGGCGACGAGTCTCCCAGCTGCAGATGAGAAATTGAGCCTAGTGCAGTAGACAACCGCTAGCCTGGGGTCATTAACTGCATCACGCAGCAGTGATTACACGACCGCCCGCAGGTATACGATGCTCATCCAGATCGAAACGGGCAGGGGTGGGTATTGAACGTTGGCGCCGAACCAATCGCAGAGGTTGTATTCCTCGCCGACTCTTTTTCGCCAAGTGTCCATGATCAGGGTCCCTAGCTCGGCGTTTTAACGTTTTGCCGCGGTGGATGGCCCGGAAGAGACCACAGGGCACGGTGTGGCGGTTCCGGAGGGACTGGGTAATGGTATGGTGGCTGGAGCGTGCCTTCGCTCGGTACTTTTAGCCTTAGCACCACCTACACTTGCTGTCAGGTAAAAAGAAAGCTAGTTTTGCGCATTGCTCTTACGCACCACGAAGCGGAAAACACGTCCGTCTTAGAGTCGCTCCGTTCTATGCCGAACGCATGCTTCTTTTGCCCGTGGTAGTAGTGAGATCGAAACGCCGAGCTCTGGTTGGTTCTGATTGAAGGATAGTGGGTAGACCTCAAGGCAGCTTGCTTTCATGTTTACCCACTATCCTTCAGTTAGAACCAATCAGAACTTGACGTCGTTCTGACGTCACCGCAACTTCTGCACAAGACGCAGACGACTTGCTTTCGGCATAGCATCGCGCTTATTGTGAGACGCTGCAAGACGCGCTGCTGGGCGACGTGATGCGAGCAATTAGGCGTCGCTGATTGGTTCCAATGTTAACAAAGTTTAGAGGGAGAAGGGGGGGGGGCTTGTTTTCTAGGTAGTATTGGTTTAGCGTCCTATACCGACCACATATTTCTAAAGCGGTACTGGGGTGGCAACAAATGGTGTCAAAGAAATCCTGGAGGGCAGGTACTGTCGAGACCGATTATAAGGAATTCAACGGGAATCGGAGATCACTTCGCTATATCCGCTCTTTCGTTATAACTTATAACCGACTTCGGTTTAACGAAGTGCAGAAAGGAATGGGAAATCGTGATCGCCGGTTCGCTGTGGCCGGGCTATTTCCTGTTATAACCGGTCTCGACAGTATCATGATGTCGGATGTCGCGATCCTGGCGTTTAGTCGTATAAGTTCTGGCAAAACTACCAGCGACCGCGAGTGCAAGTCGACGCCACGTTCCAACTACTGGCTGCTGAAGCCATTGTGGTCTGTCGTGCTGGAGAGCGAACTACAGTGCAGGACACGCGTCTGCCACCTCCACTTCCATGCGCCACAAATTACGCTTACGTGTTTCATGGTCACCATAGCTTAACTCTGCAAAGAGTCACTGGCTATGCCGAGAGTTATGGGAACTGTCATGTTTCCAATGCCACCGTTCCACTGTGGTGAACTGGAACGCCTCCGATTGAAAGTCGGTTTGCCGCGCGTTATACTCTGGCGCAGAAGCGGGGCTCGCTTTGCAGCTTGTCAGTCATTAGACTTCGAACGCATCGGGTTTCCACACGGCTCGAGCCTGAGACACGTGTGAGCGAAAATTGCGCCGCATCGCGCCGCCAGACCATGGCAAACTGTCGCTGACGCTATCTCGGGACTGCACTGCATTGGGCCACGTCATAGCGTTGCTATGTGGTTACGCCGCTTGGCGACGCGACGCGACGTGCAATTCTTCCTCACACGTGCTTAACGTTAAAGTTCTACATGATTAACACAAACGGAGACTGTGTTAATTTATATTTCTAGTGTTCTTGAAAGTTCACAGATTGGTTAATAATGCTTAATATTGGCAACAGTAATGTCATGGGTTGCGGTAGCCACTTGTCAAACTGTGTGTCCCCGTGGGTGGACGCTGGGACCCAAAACTTGTGACATGAATTTCGCGATGATCATGTTTTGCACACCATCAATGTCAAACACTCGCGAAGTGAAAACAATTGGTTTGATTGATTGTGTTAATTTTTTTAAGACTAACAACAAGTCAGGATGATGGCATTTTGGACTGTGTGTGCGGTGCCATAAGTTCCGTTCAAAAGAGTCAAGCCGCTGCAAAGCTTCCCAGTCCGGACGGCCCAGGCACTTCACAATCCAAGGAAAGACGACGTCGAGAATGCTGCATGGTGCAGGAACCCTGGCTGCTCAGAGAAAACCCGGCACCGTTGCACGTCCTGTGATATCTTCCTCTGCATTGAAACTGACTCTTGATTTTCATACCAAAAAATGAGCCTCATTTGTTTTGCCGGTATCACTCCAGTTTTGTTATTCTTCCGCCCAGAACCTAACATCTAAAACTTAACTCATAAAATGTTGAATAAATTATGTATTTATTTTCCTGACTTGAAGTGTGAAGTCCCAGTGTCCATGTGGGTGGACATCTATTTTTACTGTACCTGCAAACTAACACTGCAAAAAAAAAAATCAGAAATGCTCAAACTAACCTTTAACAAAGCAGTTAATGGTATTTAATCTTAAATGCCTATGGCGGATTTTTCTCGGGTCCCACGAGGCTAGGGCCGTTCACAGCTTTGGACCCAAAATGTGAACTCCGACGGTGTTACTGTGCAGGTTGCGATGACTATACACTTTTCCGTAAAAGGGTGTACAAGTAATATAATCCCGCAATCTGACTGAAACTTATGCGGCGCGCGGAATGAATCGCCGCACGTCACATTATTTACACGAAGTTTTGCGGTGTAGCGAGCCTCGTTAATTTCGCTCAGGCCACTAAAGTAGTCAGATATTTCTACGAGTAGAATCAACAATTCCAACGCGAAAAAAGAAAAGAGCACAACACTCACACCGACGCCGACAACATCACATTCCGATGGTTTGTTGATGCGGGATATGCGGCTCTTCTTGCCCACACCCCATCGCGCCGCGTATGCGCGTCGCCGGCGGTGTGTAGCCGAGAATTCGGTTGCACGTCAAAAGATTCCCAGCGGGACCAAATTAATCCTCGAGCGGTCCTTCGCTGCAGGACATGCTAGACGCCCCCTATAGGTTGGTTAGGCGCGTAAAACTTCAAAATTTGATTTGATTTTGATTTGACTGGAGCACGGTAGAAGAAACATTTAAGTGATGACTCTCTGTCCGACGCGGCGACCACATTATGTTCGGCGCACCGAGCGCTTCACTCGCACGGGGATAGATGTCGCCCAAGTATGGGTTCCCTCCCAAACCGACCGCTCCGGTTGTTTCTCCCACCTGTGGTCCACGCATTCCCTCGCTCACCGCTTCTTGTTGTACCTCGCCGCCGCCACGCCGCACCAAGTCGCCAGAGTCCATAAATCTGTGTTCTCTTCCTTCTTCTGGTTAAGGCTCACCTTCGTGCACGATGGTGGCACCTGTGATCGACACAGCACCAAAGCAAAACACGAGGCCAGCCACTAGCCGCACACCACCACCACACCGAGAAAAAGCCCAGCACGCTACGCCGCGACACCGTGGCCGCCGAGGAGGGACCTCATACCTCAGCGCCCTCCGCGGCGGCGCGGAACTAACTACTCCTGGTTCGAGGCTAGCTCCGAACACGATCTGGTCGCTCGCTCCCCGCGGGAAGAGCGGCCAGAGTCACCACCTAAATGTGTTTCTTTCACCGTGGAGTGGAGACATGAAGGCACAAAGGAACATATGCTGGTACCCGATTTTCGCGGCTATCTAAACAGTCAGCTTACCGACAGCCAAGACGATCCCGGCGTCGAACGACTTCGGCGGATAACAACAGAAGAATGAGAGAGGGTCTGTGCGACTCAAATACGTTCCTGATCGCGCTTTTATAACTCTATCGTCGTCGAAGCCTCCTACCATATCCTTCTGAGCTACGCCAACACTGGAACGTCACGAATGAGGAATTACCGACATGTAAGAAAATGGTAGGATAATGACAACAAAATATGGCTGAAAATGGAATGACCGAAGATTCCTTGCCGGAGTTGGAACAGCTAAAGTCCGTTGCAACTCCAGAAGGTAGGGCGAGGGAAAGGAAGGCTGGGAGGAGGAAGCAGACGGAACGCTAAAGAGAGGAGGAGTTTTCCCTCTCCTCTCCAGCGTTTCGTCAGCTTCCTCCTTTTCGACCTTCCTTTCCCTCGCCCTACCTTCTTGAGTTGCAACGGACTATGGCATTTCGTGAAACCGCCCTAAAATGAATATGACGCTAGGCTGCTGAGTATCAACTACGACAAATGGAGTTCGGAAAAGGGACGCTGGAAGGGTTGTTGTGATGCACGGCTTGTTTGTTTTCCGGGTCAACTGGTCGTCCTCAGTCGTGTGTGTTGTCGGCGGACGCAACAAGAGAACGCTTTCAGGAGGAGCATCCTGGTGTGCCGTTATTTACGCCGCCCAGGCTAAGAGGCGGACAACAATTTTCCGGAAGTGGACACGCGGAAACTGATCACGTAAAGGGGGGGGGGGGTACTTTTGGTGCAGTGTATCCGCGCATCTGGTTCGAGATTGAAACCGCAAGGGATATGTTGGGAATCTATATAGGGAGAAGTGCGATCACCGATCTTCTGGGGACAGGAGATTCAAGCATACGTGTATAGAAAGAAACGAAAAGGGACGTTGTAGCCGTACTTCCGGTGCAGCAGCTGTCCGTATCCGGTTGGAGATTAACGCTGCAAGAGATTTTGTGAGCATATCGAAAGAAATGTGCCACCATCCTTTGAAGCGAGACACACGCATACCTATTTCTTTTTTTCCCCCTTCTATTTAACAATTTGCTACCGTGAGGCCAAAGCAGGTTGTTAGGCATTTTAAAAGTAAAGCCACAATTAGGTCTTAAAAACATTATCAAGAAAACCACAGACATTTGCTCTACAGCATTCGTGGATAGACAGTTCTATTCAAAAAAAGAAAAAAATTCTAAAATTGTTTGTGTTAGCCCAGCATGTACCTTACTAGTTATGATTCGTTTTAGTTGCGTAATTAAAGTTTGAGAGACATAGAAATTGGCATTGAGCCAAGCTCTCGGCAATCGAAATAAAATAGCCACCTCATAATCGAAATATTTCATGCCTACTCGAATAATCATGAAGATGGCGTGCTATTATATGAATAGCAGCAGTATAAAAACAGATACAACTCTCCCTACTACTACTACTCAACTAACTTTACTGTTACTACTTGTTACTGCTATTACTACTACAACAACAACTAATACTCTTGAATTCGGGCAAAGCAAAATAGGACCTACTCTTATTAATTTATTTCTATTTCCTTCAATGTCTAAGGGGATTAAGAGGGAGAAAACAATAAGATGGGTATAAACACACACACACACAAAATTACACCAGGAAAACAGCGCGAAAGAAAAAAAGACAAGTTGAAGACTGGGCAGGACAAGTGCTGTTTTTGTGATGTCTAACCAACTAAAGGGCATCAACTTATATTGTTAAATACAAAATAGGCGCACTCAACAAACAGAATTAATGGCATTGAGATATTTAAACAGCTCATAGTCTGTAATGGAGGCAATCGATCGAAGATCCAGGGGAAAGATAAATTAAATATAGATCGTGTTAAATTTTAGAATGGCAGCCTTATTTTCGCGATTAAGACGAGACAAAACGTAAAAAGGACGGGTGTAACGTGATACAGTTATGAGGACAAATTTCATTAAATAAAGCAAGGCGATAAACTTCTTTTTTTGTACAAGGATAAGAACGGCACTTATAAAATACCTTTCATAGAAGTGACGCGAATAAGTAAAAATAGAAAAAAAACAGTAAAATGAACGATAAACGTTGTTTCACGCAAACACGACAGAAACCTGAAAGAACGAAGAAAAAAAAACCAGATCCGAAAGCCACTTGTATACTAAGATACAGAAAGAAGGACTAAAATAAATTCAGTATAACGTATTTAGGAAGTGGTGTCACTAAGGTAAACAAACTCCAACCACTGGTTAACCTAAATATCACACGCTTCAATGTAAATTAATGTCATACTCGGCTCGCTTCGGAGAAATACCACCCACCGCAGAGTTCATAACGAGGTGCTGGAAAGAGGTAACATTTGGTACCGCTTTTCGCTTGTATGTGTTTATCTTTCGCGTGTATGTTTTGGCACGCGTAACGGAAGGAACCCTTTTAGCAGCCCCCTGACTGGAAGCAGCCGACTGCAGGAACACGCCAATGCCGATATACTTCACAACTCCTTCTTGGTTTCGCCATCTCCACATCTTTTTTCGGCGAGCAACACAAAATAAAAGTGTTATTGTTTGCGAGGAACAAGAAGATCGCTAGCACCTGCCGTCTGTAGCATTGTTAACTAACTGGTCAACGCGGCTATAGGCCACGGGGCGTATCCTGGCGCGAAATAGTAAACCTTTTGTTTTTGTTTTTCTCTAGCGCCTGTCGCATGACGAGTTGTTTAAAAACTGGTCACAGTAGCATCAGCACAGTAGTACCATCATCGCGGTAAAAACTCAAGCATAGTAGTATCAGCATCATGCTACTCCTTATATGCGAGATAACGTAAGCTTCGTATTTTCTGGGACTATGGTCCACGTATTTAAGAAACATTCCTTCGCGTCATTTTTATTAAGGTATGCCTTCGTGTAACTAAGTTTTTTCAAGCGTAAAAAAAAGCGCGAGATTTAATTCCACTTGAATAGCGGCCCTAACATCGCAGTTCGCTCAATGGGTAGTCACGTAAATATCTTCTTTTTTTTTTCGTGCACGTATTTTTAGATGTTAAAGAAAGACACGTTAAAGGCTACCTTGATAGAGATGACACGATGGGATATTTATCAACAAGCTCTACAAGTTTTGTATTAGAGGGTTCGCGCACAAATCAGCATTTAAAAAGTCAGCCAATCAATTTGTGTTAATTAGTCATTTGGGCACATCGCAAAAAGTATCTTGACTTGCTCAACAAGACTGGCGAATGATACTGCGTAAACAAAGCTGGTGCAGGCTCAGCGTGCACAAACTGTTTTTAACTTATGGCACAATTTAGCTGAAGCACCCTGCATAATATATACATCCCCATGAAAATCAGAATATGTTGCTGATGGTTGTCTAGCGTTTATTTAGCTAGAACCGTCGTGTAAGTTCAGGAAAGCCAAGGGGAGTTTGTGTTCCGTGTTACAGCTTTGTCAGCATAAACTTTTCATTGGCGCACGACACCGATTTCCAATTTCGCGACTGCTAAAAAGACTTACCTGGTTAGCCGAATACAGGCAAATAACTGTTTTGCCCGCGTAATTCCGAACGGCAAAATTTTGAAAACATACGCCCACCACATATACTCTTTCGTTTGTGGAAAAGTCCAACTCCCAAGATCCTGCAAACCAATGATTGCGGTTGTACATCAACTACCTAATAAAACGAAGCGCTATGTACAATTAACAATTCCTAAAGAGGTCACGCACCGCATACTTTCCGATTGTTTCATCTGAATTAGAACCCGACGCGGACGTTTAATTACTCGAGTAGGTGGTACTTCAGACATACTCGCGAGTCCAGGCATCGTTCCGGCGGAACGGCGAAACCGAAACTACCGGCTGAAGCAGCTTGGCAACACTGATATTAGTGGCGCGTCGCCGGCATGACCTAGTTCTCGTCCCGCGCTTCTGAGCCGACGCACCGACAATGTCGGCTCAGTCGCACGTGGAGTTTCAAAACAGAAGGTAAGTTGCACATTTTCTTTTTTTACCGCTTCACTTTGTTAATATGCACCAAATGTAGTAAGTTTTAGTGTGTATTTATAAATTTGCCGGCCGACAAGCGAATCCGACTGCTATAAATATGACGCGGTCAGTGCCGGCGCAGCGTGACTGTATTTGTTTCTTGCTCGCGGACCAAGAGAAAAAGAAATAATGGGAGATAGATGGACAGATGTATCCACAAGCGGTCTAAGTTGTTAAAGCTAAGCTGCCTTTATGTGCACGCTAGTTAGATCAGCCGCGACCTGCTGCGTCCGGCCGATCGTGCTGGAGCAGCCGGCGGACGGTACGCGAACAGCGACGGCACCGCATCGTTCTTCAAAGACGCATGTTTCGTGGAGAAACCCGCAACAGTCAGCAGCCGCAGATCCCGTGTGTAGGTGTCTGACGTAAAGTGCTGGGAGCAGAGCTTCGCGTTGGAGCTCGGAGTCGACGGTCTTCCGAATTCTATCCGGCGAACGGCACCGACCCACACCTTGTGCCTCTTCCGGTCTCTTGGGAACTGGTGGAACCGCAGCTCCGGGTTGCGCACCGGATTGTTGGTGCAACCCACAGCACTACAAGTCGTGCTCGACATTGCCCAACGCGAGTCCGGCGAGTCTCTCCGGCTCCACGATACGCGCGTGAGCGAGCAGCACCGCTTCGCTCTCTTCCGCGCTGTCGCGGAAGCAATGCTGGAGTTAAATTAACTGCCTGGACGCTAATAAAAATAGGAGAACACAGGATAACGTGGTAAGCACCTCTTGCCGTCAGCAGAATCGCAGAATGCCACGGGAAACGAAGCGTCCGCGGCGTCCGTACGAGAGCGTAGGACTAGACCTACGTCATTGCCCAGTGTTGCTTCACTAGCTCGCCCGGTGCCAGCGTTGCTCACCCGCTTTCGGGCCGCTAACCGAGCCGGGAGAACATTTTTAATATTGGTTTTAATCGGTAATGCGGCGTCGGTTTGACGTGATATTTTGGGTATGACCGTATTTTGACCCCTAAAGCGATATCAGTCATTTCGATAGCCGACTATCAGAGTATAGTTCAACAATTCCTGAAGTAGGAGATGTACAGTCCCCCACAATATGAAAAGCCCATTCGACGAGACAGTTTCAGATGAATGCGCAGAATTCGCTTTGGCCAGGCCCTTTACTGTCTGGAGTGAGGAAGTGAAGTAACCTTTATTCTATTCTCTATCTAAAAAGGAGTACAGATGGCCAACGTGCCATACTTGGGTAGTAATCTCGAATTACTGTAATTTAATTACTTTCTTTGTAATTTTCGACTGTAAGTAATTACTTTCGGCCAAAAGGAATTGTAATTGAAATGTAATTACTTTTTAGCGTCAGTAGTTGCAAAATTTCAGATACAATTACAATTACTTTCGCAAAACTTCGCGGCGCCGACAGAACCTTTCTGAAAGCCTCAGCGCCCGCACAGGCGGCCTAGCTCTCGGTGAAACACTCGCACACAAGCACAACACAAATAGCGTCGCATTGTTTGTTGTTTTGCTGCTTACACTGCGGGCTGAGAGACAATCCTCTTTGGAGTCTGCCTCAACGGCGCCGTGTAGCGCCGTCTGCGATGCGAGCAGAAAACAATTGCGTAGACATGCCAAAATATTGAAAGAAAACAAATTGAGCTTCAGTTTTCAGCCGAGGTTGGGAATTTTAATTGTCTATGAAGTTATTTTTCTTCCTTTTTTGCCAGTTTTTTACGTCCCTCTTCCAGTACTGTCGGATATTTCTATATTTGTATTACTGTAAAACCCTTAATGTTCGCGAGCCCTTAACTTTCGCGAATTGAAAAATTCGCGAAATTTAAGGGCACGCGAAAATTTCGATTCTTAAGAGTTTCAATGCAGGCGTCTGGAATTCGCGAAATTTGAGTGGGCGCGATTATGTCCTGTGTGACCGATTCGCGAAAAACAGGGGCCGCGAAAATAAAGGATTTTACAGTATTTTCAAGTTTGTTTCCTGTTGCTTTTACTTCGGATATTATTTGCATAAGCATTTTGGAGACTGACCTCGCAGCTGTGAATATTGTCACCAATGATTCGGGGAGCACCGATTCGGTTCTCACATATTTCTAAGCCATTATAATTTCAACTCAATGTAAATAATTTACAATACCATGATGCTTGTATGTGAATGCGGTCGCATTAGCGCGTGTGGGTTTTAGTTTTATATTAACACTTGTAAAATATTCATATATGACTAATTGTCGCATTTTTATTTGCCTAGCTAACAAAAGTTTGTCAACCCAATTTTTTCTTTAGCGGTCTGGTGTCTTCCAGCATATTAACTAATTTATTATTATTTGTTAAAGTATAAGAACGTAGTACTTTATTGCCCCAAACTGTCAAGTTCTATCATGAATTAGACAAAATTCATAAAAGGAAAGTACAATACGTGGCATTTATGCAGCGATGCTTAATCCGCAAACATTGGGACAAGGAATGAACAAATATGTTGCATTCTATACAACTAGTTTAAAGTTATACGAGCCAAGTCGGATCGTTATCAGAAATAAGTAATTGTAAAGTAATTGCATTACTTTTTAAAAGTAATTTGTAAGTGTAATTAATTACTTTAATTGTAGTTAAACTACTTTTGAAGCAAAGTAATTTTAATTTTAATTAAATTACATTTTAGAAGTAACTTACCCATGTATGCAACGTGCGCATAGCACCACTGCATAACTCCAATCAGCGTTGCTAGAAAACAAGGCTGCTGTTTTTTTGTCGTTCAGGCGCGCGAGTTCGCAGCAATTTAAAAACAAAGCGCCGCTTCTAAATATCTCTGGTGGCTTAGGTTCGTCCAGAGTCATCGTCTCACGAGCTAAATCTGGCAACAACCCGAACATCTGCCAAACATAACAAACGAAATGGAAGAAAAAGAAAACAACGAGAATAGAACACGGTGACTCAGGACAATGCTTCCCATAACGATTGTTCTATAGGAGGTCGACTACGTATATCCCTTGTTAAAAACACAGCCAGAAAAGGAATCCACTGTACCAGATCCAAACTGCCTAATTATACTTGAAATGTTTCTTTTTTTTTTCTCGTCCCGTGTATGGTTGATGTGCCATTTAGCGTTAGGACTAACTGGTAGCGTCCTTACCACCTTCCCCTGCAAAATCGTTGTTCAGGCGCATGGACTATGCTGAATTTATAAACAACTCCTAAAAGCACAGCACGCCGCCTTCGGACTGCAACTACCAAGTTAATGCTTAGGTGTGGGTCCCAATATACCAACCATTATGATATTATCAAGCCAAAACAAGTAGCACACAATAAGAACAGCACTATACTCCAGGCTCGTAGCCGGGGGGGGGGGCAGGGGCATGGGCTTCCCCGAAATCTTTCATTTTGCAGGGACCTCCTCTCCCTTTCTCTCTCACACAGAATTTTGTCATGCGCCCCCCCCCCCCCCCGAAACAAAATCCTGGCTACGTGCCTGCTATACTTTACCTCGTCACTTCCGCGCAGCGTTACAAAAGGCACGAGAGTGTAACCTTAGCAGCTGGAGAGGAAGGGAAAGGGAACTCCCCTCCCGCCGGAACTCTTTTCTGTAGCCCCAAGTCGCTTTTCTATCTCCCCCCCCCCCGGAGATCAGCCCGCTACTCCAAATTCGTAAAAAAAGTGGCTTTTCTCTCACCCGCCCGTAGCTTCCATAGTACTGTACGCAACTCGTGAGATGGAGTACAGATAATAGTGCCACTGAACTCACCCATACTGACGCTAGCAAAACGACGTTAAAATTGCGCCTTCCAAGTCGGATAAAGTAATGGGACGTTGCACTGACGTCACGTCGCATATCTTTGACCACCATGTAAGAGGAGGAGAGGGAAGCTGCTTTTGTAAGAATTTTGAGTGACGGGTTAGTCTTCTATAATCTTCTGGGACGAGAACAGCGACGTCTGTGCAAATCCGGGAGGCATAAAAGAGGATCCTGATAAGAGGGGAGCTCCCTCTTCCCTTCTTCTCTGGTGGTCATCGGAGCGCTCTTTGAATGACGTCACGTGCAACCCATGTATAACCAACACTAAGTATAACATTGCCAGCTAATAAAAAGTTGACCGATTTGTGAACGCACAACCGAATAGAGGTCAAAACAAACAGAACTGATTTAACGGTCACAACGTGGCCTAGTTCCTAACTAAAAACCTAAGATTAACCAAGCCGTCGTGTTAAGTTTATTAATCAAAGAAAGGTATTCGGCTCCAGCTCGCGCCTAACGTCGACCGCTGATACCGCGAAGATGACGAAGCATATTACTTACAGACTAGTGCCGAGAGCGGAGGAGGCATCCACATATCCCGACCAGCTCTGGCCCACGGGGCAACTCACGGACTGAAAACACTTTCGGATCTACTTTCATCGCCGGCTTCTCTTTGTGGAGTCTTTTTGGGAACCATTCGTGAGTCATCCTGCCGGTGGCGCCATCTCCCCACCGTTTCGGGAACTACGATGCCTTTTTCATAGCCTCCGAGAATCTTGGCGCGCAAAGCAATGCGCGCCAAAAATCTCTAAAACCATTCCTTTTTTTTTTTTTTTTTTTTTTTGCGTGTGCGACAATTGATTTTTCGGGAACGCGTCGTTTGTCTTCCGATCGTGATGCCATTTGAAATAGAGATTGACCATGACAAAGGCCGCAGCCTACCTGGAGATGAACACCCTCCCCCCCCCCCCTGCACACACACCGTTTTCGAATGGTGATCTGAGACCCCAACCCAAGGCCCCAACCCGTCGTTGGTGCAATCAAAAGTAATAACTACTGCATCTTGCAGAAAGACATGCTGGAATTTTCCCCCATTCAAGTTTTGTTTTCGCTGAGTATGTCGCGAGTGAGAAAAATTATGTTGGATCTACAACGCCGATTTCGCGTGTAACAAAATGGCGAATGTTTCAGTAAGAAAAACTATTAGGCTAATTCTTGGTCAGAACAATAATCGGAAGGGTTTTACCATGTTATTGGCCGTTTTGTTTCCTACAAAATATGTCGGGTTACGCATTGCACACTAGTCAAGTCGAGTTAGTATGTATCTAATACGATATCTCTCCCTTCTATGGTTTATCAGGGTTTGTAGAGACTCGCTGCAACCATAGGCGTCGACTTCGGGGGGGCATCGGGGCTCGTGCCCCCTGGTGAGATCCGGAGGAAGGGGGGGCAAAGCCCCCCCCCCCCCCCGGGGCCCGGGCCATGATCCTTACCGAGACGCTGTTTACGTGCCATGTAACGAGCTTCTAGTAGTGGCATGTAAACAAAATAACGCCCACGTTGCCTTTATTGACAAAATACATGGGAAATAGAATCCCAGCGTGCTTTCGTTAGCTTCAATGTCCAGTTCTGGCGAAAAGGTAACGCGCAGCACCCCCCCCCCCCCTCTCGGACAACTTCTCCAGCCTGCCCCCCCCCCCCCCCCCCGGGAAAATGGAAAGTCTACGCCGCTGGCTGCAACCATGGCAGACTTCAAGCACTGACGTTAACACTCCTATTCCTATGAAAACAATCGAAACGCTTAATCAAACCCGTTGCACTTTACTCGTTGAGGGGTACTCCAGCGTTTTCTATATAGTCACCGACTTGCCTGAAAATTTCCTAATCACATCAACAAACACCGCTGAAAGATTAACCCGGATATTGGGCCAAAATAAAGTTTTTTTACGCGAAGGTATTGGATTCGCAATTTTGGTCCTCACCAGATTTTTCAAAGTGAAAGTTTCTACTGGCAACAATGAAAAAGTGACGTCAGCGGAAGGCAGCGGCTCACTCTTTGGACTGTAGACTTTGTCTCCAACTGATTACGAGCAGGATCATGGTGTTAAATGAATGCTTTGGTTGGACGCCCGCTCCTGAACCCGTGTAGCAGCACGAAACATGCCCGGCATAGTCTCATTGTAGCTGACGTCACAGCACTGAAAATCCCGCTTATATTTGAATGTTGGTTCTGGCATCATTTTCACTTGCCGAGTTTACAATAAATATTCTGAATTCCGCGATACTACACATGCCTTGCAAGTGAGGTCACGCTAGGGAACATCTAGGGAAGGACGGGGCGTGGACGGGGCCCTGCACCATACTGGTGGTTGACTTCACGCCGCGCGGATGCGCTTACCAAGGCGTAGGATGCTGCTAACGGCCCGGACATGCGCTAACATGCACCATATTTTCAACAAAGGTACCGTGAACTTAGAAAAACGTGCTGAGCTTACGATGATGACGTTTATCTAGTACGTGCGGAATTTTTCGGCATTGGTGCGATCGCGCTACGAGCAGAAAGTTTCGAAATGCCGCCGACGAAGTTTTGACGCGAAGGGATGCCGTGTCGCCAAAAAAAGAAAAAGCTTAATTGCGCGCTTCATAATTTGACGAGCGGCTCTAGGAGTCGCTTGTAGAAAAATTGTTACGATTTTGCGAAATACTGGTAAACAACGCAATGTTACCGTCATAACTTAACCCTGAAACAAGAAAATCTCATTGTCTCAGGGTTTATATTATGATATGTTTTCTCCGGCTCGCATGCATACTTTCGCTCCTTGCAAAGGTTATCGTATCGCGGACGGCACGAACCGATGACCCGGCGGCGGCGGCTCGGCGAGCTTGCACACGGGGACCGCCACCGACCGATCGCCGTCGGGCCGGGCTCGCGGCGCGACACTCGCCCGGATTCGGCCGGGAGCCCTGAAGGTGCGCTCGAAGCGTGAAAACGGCGTTATGCAACGAAGACCAAAGGCCATATACACCACGAACGAGCAAAAGCCGATGCAAAGGCGTGCGCGAACGTAAACAACGGTAGAAAAGTGCCGTCATTCGCCGCTATGAAATGCGTCCCGCAAACTCGATAATCCGCGGCCGCATCCCTTTCCTGCCGCTCGTACTTTCTCTAACTTGACGGCCACTCTGTCTCGCGGGGCATGCCGACGAAACGATCGGACGATCATCGGGATACGGGGTAATTGCTACAGCCGAGCGCGGCGCAGTTTACCATTGCTCTCGCTGCGAAAAGCCGTCGAGTCAACCACCAGCATGGTAGATACCGGTGTTCGACGTCATCATGTGACGTAGGTGCAAGGCATGTATATAGCGTACCCGAAAGGGTAACGGCCGGTGATTCTGAAAATAGAGTTACTTGGGGTAGCTCAGGAAATCACTGGAGTACCCCTCCTCTTTAATGGGAAACTTTACCTGCAAATGTGTTTATAAAAAATCTCGTCCATAAATATACTTTTTTTTTCAGAAAAAGGAAATTTCCGTAACTTATGTGTCAAACAACAAGCTTAACGGGGCTAGGGCGAAATGCGACTGAACGAGAACAGCAAATCTGAGCTCAACAACGCATTGGGCGAGCTGGTCCATCATTAAAAATACAAACAGCGCAACGGACACGGACAGAGAAAAGAAGACAAACCCCAGCACTGACTTACAACTAAACATGTTGTATTACACCTGAGACTGCGGTGGATGAAATTGGAAGAACTTTCAGTAGAAGGAACAGACACAGAGAACGTCTCAAACTCAGCCAACCGATTTATTTCTCAAACAGCCTTTAAGTACCCGCGGAACTTTTTTCCCAACCACACTCTACAGATAAACTCCTTTGTTGCAGACATCTCGAACCGGATGGAACACGCACAAACGATACAAAACAACCCCACTTGAGACGAGGACTTAACAAAGGGACACTGCGGAACATTGCAGTGACCTTGAGATAGATAAGTCCTGAATTAACCTAACAATCGCGTCAAAAGCGCACACTCACAAAACAAAAAAAAAACAGACAGGTCGTTTGTAAACACACACTTCAGGTGGCCTAAAAACATATACATACATTATATTCGACGAGGGACAACTGCTGATCATATTTGCGCCGGAGTGACCTTGGGAATACGAGCACCAGGCTTGACCTCGCGACGTCTATGCGCTATCATCAGTCGCGTACAAATGTTCGCACTATAACCTAACTGTCCTCAAAGCGCACATGTAAATGAAATAAGAAACCCACACAGACAAATGTGCCTTTTTTTTGTTTTTTTTTTTGTGCGTTTTGACGCGACTGTTAGGTTTATTCGGGACTTATCTTTCTCAAGGTCACTGCGATGTTCCGCAGTTTCCCTTTGTTAAGTCCTCGTGTATATGTGTATGTATATGTTTTTTTAGGCCACCTGAGTGTGTGTTTACAAACCACCTGTCTGTTTTTTTTGTTGTTGTTTTTGTGGGTGTGTGCGCTTTGACGCGATTGTTAGGTTAATTCGGGACTTATCTATCTCAAGGTCACTGCAATGTTCCGCAGTGTCCCTTTGTTAAGTCCTCGTCTCAAGTGGGGTTGTTTTGTATCGTTTGTGCGTGTTCCATCCGGTTCGAGATGTCTGCAACAAAGGAGTTTATCTGTAGAGTGTGGTTGGGAAAAAGTTCCGCGGGTACTTAAAGGCTGTTTGAGAAATAAATCGGTTAGCTGAGTTTGAGACGTTCTCTGTGTCTGTTCCTTCTACTGAAAGTTCTTCCAATTTCATCCACCGCAGTCTCAGGTGTAATACAACATGATTAGCTACCACCAGCTCGCCTGCACTCTCACCGTCTTTTTACAACTAAACTTTTTTGATGTTGACATCGAGTATAAATACTGCATGTGATGTGTTACAACCAAACAAGTCACGGAAAGAAATGCGATAGTTTGCTAGGTGGTACTCTTAGTAAAGGTGGTGCCTAGGGCAGGATGACCCTTAGTCTTTCAGTGCCTCAGGTGGGTGGTGCTTAGTTCAGGTGGTACCTAGGACAGGGTTTCCTGCATGGAAACAGATTACGTCACATTATTGTCTCTTTGTGGCGCTGCGCGCTTTCCTTCAGCCAGGGGTACGACAAATCTATCGAATGCTGTAGATTTGTCGTACCCTTGCACGGGTACGACAAATCTATCGAATGCTAGCGGGACTGGAACGATGCCAGGACCGGCTATACTTGTGTAAATAGGAGCGATGGCATAAAACATGACTCAGCTGAGCCTGGCTGCCATGCTGGTCCTCAGTGCAACAAAGGATGTCTTCACCTGAGACATACATGCATAGCACACTAGCACAGCCCGAATAGAAAGCCTTTGTGCTCAACTTTGGGGTCACGAAGAGTGGACGCGCTACCCTGCCCTTTCTACTGCTCAGCTCCCCGCGCTCTTTCTACACCACCTGTTTCTGCTGCTCTTGCATGCCCTTTCCACTCCTCTCGCTCCGCGCGCTTTCACACCACCTGCTTCTGCTCCTCCCCCGTTTCTGCTGGGTCCGTAGCTCAGTTCGCATGCGCACTCGGCACTCCATGCCGGTGACCGGGGAGTGCGACCCCTGGCACCGGTTGCCGTTTTTTTTTAAAGATCGTTTAGCGGTTACGCAGTGACCGACCTACACATTTCGTTAGCTTACGGGGTTCTGGAGGCTGGTTAGCCCTTTAAAGGGGATGGTGAACCGAACATCTCCAGTGTTTATAATACGCGTTGCGCACTATCTTTCCATGCGTCAGCAGCCACCGGTGTGCGCGAGCACACGCAGCAGGAAATTGACGTCATCATATCCCCCTTTCGAGCTTATGAAGCGCGAAGGGGGGATATGATGACGTCGATTTCTGCTGCGTGTGCTCGCGCACACCACGGCAGCTGCTGACTCATGGGAAGACAGTGCGCCGCTTATTATAGACACTGAAATGTCTCGGTTCACCATCCCTTTCAAGCCACCCCTCTAAAACATACAAAATATAGAGGTCACGTGTTCCTAAAGTCGCCTGCACGCAAAGGCCTTATCCACGTCAGGGAGGAAAGGCCACCGCACCGCGCAAAAGCATTGAAGGTTCGCTGAATGTGTCTGCGCCCCCTCACTATTCCTGTCGGGTAGGAGTATTCCCTTTTTAGATCATCATGCTACCTGGTTAGAGCACTGCACGGGCTCGGGCCAGCCCGAGCAACCAGCCCGGCCCGGCCCGGCGGGTTGGCCGGGCTCGGGCGTCGGGCCGGGCGTAGCGGGCCGGGTGGCACGCATTTTCTCGGGCCCGGGCCGGGCGCGGGCCTGAACAAAATATTTTTCGGGCCGTGGCTGGGAAGTCGTGTGCCGCGAATTCTCGATTGTTGATAACAAAAACAAAAAACAACAAACAAAGCGAGAATGCAAAAAAAAAAACATTACGGAACCGCTCAAAAAAAGAAAAAAAAGACGTTTTGCATTTGGAAAGTTTTCACGTGGATAAAAGGAAACGTATGGATTCTCCACCATAGTGGGAAACTGCGCTCATGGCCTCCGAGATCCCGAAGCGCGCGGAGCCTTCGTGCGCGCGCTTCAGGATTTCGGAAGTTATGGTGCGGTCAAGAAAACGAGGGCACTCCAGTCGCAGGTGACTACATGAGTGTCTTTTTCTATCTGCATTAAAAAAAAGATAGCAGAAGGAAACAACGCGAGTATGACTTTGCACTTTGTGCATGGGGACTTACTATGCCACCACAAGGTAAGCTAAAGATAATTTTACGGTTATTACAGCCTTTTGAACATGACACTAGCGTAATTGGGATTGTTTCTTCACAAAAGCATGTAGAAAGGAAGGCTATTTGTGAAACGAATTGAACAACGAGAAGTCCAATAATCTCTTCAAGAAATGCATAAACAAAATATTGCCCACTTTTTTTCTGCTCAAAATCACTTAGAAGTGCATATTTCGCTCATATTCTCGAAAAGGCATCGTCTAAGTCTGAATATTTATCGTGTTGAAAAAACTCGGTCCAA
>JAZHYW010043045.1:0-42914 GCA_037355805.1 Ixodes ricinus
TGCACGCTGAGCCTGCACCAGCTTTGTTTACGCAGTATCATTCGCCAGTCTTGTTGAGCAAGTCAAGATACTTTTTGCGATGTGCCCAAATGACTAATTAACACAAATTGATTGGCTGACTTTTTAAATGCTGATTTGTGCGCGAACCCTCTAATACAAAACTTGTAAGAGCTTGTTGATAAATATCCCATCGTGTCATCTCTATCAAGGTAGCCTTTAACGTGTCTTTCTTTAACATCTAAAAATACGTGCACGAAAAAAGAAGAAGATATTTACGTGACTACCCATTAGCGAACTGCGATGTTAGGGCCGCTATTCAAGTGGAATTAAATCTCGCGCTTTTTTTTACGCTTGAAAAAACTTAGTCACACGAAGGCTACCTTAATAAAAATGACGCGAAGGGATGTTTTTCAAATACGTGGACCATAGTCCCAGAAAATACGAAGCTTGCGTTATCTCGCATATAAGGAGTAGCACGATGCTGATACTACTATGCTTGGAGTTTTTACCGCGATGCTGGTACTACTGTGCTGATGCTACTGTGACCAGTTTTTAAACAACTCGTCATGCGACAGGCGCTAGAGAAAAACAAAAACAAAAAAGGTTTACTATTTCGCGCCAGGATACGACCCGTGGCCTATAGCCGCGTTGCCCAGTTAGTTAACGATGCTACAGACGGCAGGTGCTAGCGATCTTCTTGTTCCTCGCAAACAATAACACTTTTATTTTGTGTTGCTCGCCGAAAAAAGATGTGGAGATGGCGAAACCAAGAAGGAGTTGTGAAGTATATCGGCATTGGCGTGTTCCTGCAGTCGGCTGCTTCCAGTCAGGGGGCTGCTAAAAAGGGTTCCTTCCGTTAGGCGTGCCAAAACATACACACGAAAGATAAACACATACAAGCGAAAAGCGGTACCAAATGTTACCTCTTTCCAGCACCTCGTTATGAACTCTGCGGTGGGTGGTATTTCTCCGAAGCGAGCCGAGTATGACATTAATTTACATTGAAGCGTGTGATATTTAGGTTAACCAGTGGTTGGAGTTTGTTTACCTTAGTGACACCACTTCCTAAATACGTTATACTGAATTTATTTTAGTCCTTCTTTCTGTATCTTAGTATACAAGTGGCTTTCGGATCTGGTTTTTTTTTCTTCGTTCTTTCAGGTTTCTGTCGTGTTTGCGTGAAACAACGTTTATCGTTCATTTTACTGTTTTTTTTCTATTTTTACTTATTCGCGTCACTTCTATGAAAGGTATTTTATAAGTGCCGTTCTTATCCTTGTACAAAAAAAGAAGTTTATCGCCTTGCTTTATTTAATGAAATTTGTCCTCATAACTGTATCACGTTACACCCGTCCTTTTTACGTTTTGTCTCGTCTTAATCGCGAAAATAAGGCTGCCATTCTAAAATTTAACACGATCTATATTTAATTTATCTTTCCCCTGGATCTTCGATCGATTGCCTCCATTACAGACTATGAGCTGTTTAAATATCTCAATGCCATTAATTCTGTTTGTTGAGTGCGCCTATTTTGTATTTAACAATATAAGTTGATGCCCTTTTGTTGGTTAGACATCACAAAAACAGCACTTGTCCTGCCCAGTCTTCAACTTGTCTTTTTTTCTTTCGCGCTGTTTTCCTGGTGTAATTTTGTGTGTGTGTGTGTTTATACCTATCTTATTGTTTTCCCCCTCTTAATCCCCTTAGACATTGAAGGAAATAGAAATAAATTAATAAGAGTAGGTCCTATTTTGCTTTGCCCGAATTCAAGAGTATTAGTTGTTGTTGTAGTAGTAATGGCAGTAACAAGTAGTAACAGTAAAGTTAGTTGAGTAGTAGTAGTAGGGAGAGTTGTATCTGTTTTTATACTGCTGCTATTCATATAATAGCACGCCATCTTCATGATTATTCGAGTAGGCATGAAATATATCGATTATGAGGTGGCTATTTTTATTTCGATTGCCGAGAGCTTCGCTCAATGCCAATTTCTATGTCTCTCAAACTTTAATTACGCAACTAAAACGAATCATAACTAGTAAGGTACATGCTGGGCTAACACAAACAATTTTAGAATTTTTTTTCTTTTTTTGAATAGAACTGTCTATCCACGAATGCTGTAGAGCAAATGTCTGTGGTTTTCTTGATAATGTTTTTAAGACCTAATTGTGGCTTTACTTTTAAAATGCCTAACAACCTGCTTTGGCCTCACGGTAGCAAATTGTTAAATAGAAGGGGAAAAAAAAGAAATAGGTATGCGTGTGTCTCGCTTCAAAGGATGGTGGCACATTTCTTTCGATATGCTCACAAAATCTCTTGCAGCGTTAATCTCCAACCGGATACGGACAGCTGCTGCACCGGAAGTACGGCTACAACGTCCCTTTTCGTTTCTTTCTATACACGTATGCTTGAATCTCCTGTCCCCAGAAGATCGGTGATCGCACTTCTCCCTATATAGATTCCCAACATATCCCTTGCGGTTTCAATCTCGAACCAGATGCGCGGATACACTGCACCAAAAGTACCCCCCCCCCCCTTTACGTGATCAGTTTCCGCGTGTCCACTTCCGGAAAATTGTTGTCCGCCTCTTAGCCTGGGCGGCGTAAATAACGGCACACCAGGATGCTCCTCCTGAAAGCGTTCTCTTGTTGCGTCCGCCGACAACACACACGACTGAGGACGACCAGTTGACCCGGAAAACAAACAAGTCGTGCATCACAACAACCCTTCCAGCGTCCCTTTTCCGAACTCCATTTGTCGTAGTTGATACTCAGCAGCCTAGCGTCATATTCATTTTAGGGTGGTTTCACGAAATGCCATAGTCCGTTGCAACTCATGAAGGTAGGGCGAGGGAAAGGAAGGTCGAAAAGGAGGAAGCTGACGAAACGCTGGAGAGGAGAGGGAAAACTCCTCCTCTCTTTAGCGTTCCGTCTGCTTCCTCCTCCCCAGCCTTCCTTTCCTCGCCCTACCTTCTGGAGTTGCAACGGACTTTAGCTGTTCCAACTCCGGCAAGGAATCTTCGGTCATTCCATTTTCAGCCATATTTTGTTGTCATTATCCTACCATTTTCTTACATGTCGGTAATTCCTCATTCGTGACGTTCCAGTGTTGGCGTAGCTCAGAAGGATATGGTAGGAGGCTTCGACGACGATAGAGTTATAAAAGCGCGATCAGGAACGTATTTGAGTCGCACAGACCCTCTCTCATTCTTCTGTTGTTATCCGCCGAAGTCGTTCGACGCCGGGATCGTCTTGGCTGTCGGTAAGCTGACTGTTTCAGGTAGCCGTGAAAATCGAGTACCAGCGTATGTTCCTTTGTGCCTTCATGTCTCCACTCCACGGTGAAAGAAACACATTTAGGTGGTGACTCTGGCCGCTCTTCCCGCGGGGAGCGAGCGACCAGATCGTGTTCGGAGCTAGCCTCGAACCAGGAGTAGTTAGTTCCGCGCCGCCGCGGAGGGCGCTGAGGTATGAGGTCCCTCCTCGGCGGCCACGGTGTCGCGGCGTAGCGTGCTGGGCTTTTTCTCGGTGTGGTGGTGGTGTGCGGCTAGTGGCTGGCCTCGTGTTTTGCTTTGGTGCTGTGTCGATCACAGGTGCCACCATCATGCACGAAGGTGAGCCTTAACCAGAAGAAGGAAGAGAACACAGATTTATGGACTCTGGCGACTTGGTGCGGCGTGGCGGCGGCGAGGTACAACAAGAAGCGGTGAGCGAGGGAATGCGTGGACCACAGGTGGGAGAAACAACCGGAGCGGTCGGTTTGGGAGGGAACCCATACTTGGGCGACATCTATCCCCGTGCGAGTGAAGCGCTCGGTGCGCCGAACATAATGTGGTCGCCGCGTCGGACAGAGAGTCATCACTTAAATGTTTCTTCTACCGTGCTCCAGTCAAATCAAAATCAAATCAAATTTTGAAGTTTTACGCGCCTAACCAACCTATAGGGGGCGTCTAGCATGTCCTGCAGCGAAGGACCGCTCGAGGATTAATTTGGTCCCGCTGGGAATCTTTTGACGTGCAACCGAATTCTCGGCTACACACCGCCGGCGACGCGCATACGCGGCGCGATGGGGTGTGGGCAAGAAGAGCCGCATATCCCGCATCAACAAACCATCGGAATGTGATGTTGTCGGCGTCGGTGTGAGTGTTGTGCTCTTTTCTTTTTTCGCGTTGGAATTGTTGATTCTACTCGTAGAAATATCTGACTACTTTAGTGGCCTGAGCGAAATTAACGAGGCTCGCTACACCGCAAAACTTCGTGTAAATAATGTGACGTGCGGCGATTCATTCCGCGCGCCGCATAAGTTTCAGTCAGATTGCGGGATTATATTACTTGTACACCCTTTTACGGAAAAGTGTATAGTCATCGCAACCTGCACAGTAACACCGTCGGAGTTCACATTTTGGGTCCAAAGCTGTGAACGGCCACTATGCCTCGTGGGACCCGAGAAAAATCCGCCATAGGCATTTAAGATGAAATACCATTAACTGCTTTGTTAGAAGTTAGTTTGAGCATTTCTGACTTTTTTTTTGCAGTGTTAGTTTGCAGGTACAGTAAAAATAGATGTCCACCCACATGGACACTGGGACTTCACACTTCAAGTCAGGAAAATAAATACATAATTTATTCAACATTTTGTGAGTTAAGTTTTAGATGTTAGGTTCTGGGCGGAAGAATAACAAAACTGGAGTGATACCGGCAAAACAAATGAGGCTCATTTTTTGGTATGAAAATCAGAGTCAGTTTCAATGCAGAGGAAGATATCACAGGACGTGCAACGGTGCCGGGTTTTCTCTGAGCAGCCAGGGTTCCTGCACCATGCAGCATTCTCGACGTCGTCTTTCCTTGGATTGTGAAGTGCCTGGGCCGTCCGGACTGGGAAGCTTTGCAGCGGCTTGACTCTTTTGAACGGAACTTATGGCACCGCACACACAGTCCAAAATGCCATCATCCTGACTTGTTGTTAGTCTTAAAAAAATTAACACAATCAATCAAACCAATTGTTTTCACTTCGCGAGTGTTTGACATTGATGGTGTGCAAAACATGATCATCGCGAAATTCATGTCACAAGTTTTGGGTCCCAGCGTCCACCCACGGGGACACACAGTTTGACAAGTGGCTACCGCAACCCATGACATTACTGTTGCCAATATTAAGCATTATTAACCATCTGTGAACTTTCAAGAACACTAGAAATATAAATTAACACAGTCTCCGTTTGTGTTAATCATGTAGAGCTTTAACGTTAAGCACGTGTGGAGGAAGAATTGCGTCGCGTCGCGTCGCCAAGCGGCGTAACCATAGCAACGCTATGACGTGGCCCAATGCAGTGCAGTCCCGAGATAGCGTCAGCGACGGTTGCCATGGTCTGGCGGCGCGATGCGGCACAATTCTCGTCACACGTGTCTCAGGCTCCAGGCGTGTGAAACCCGTGCGTTCGAAGTCTAATGACTGACAAGCTGCAAAGCGAGCCCCGCTTCTGCACGAGTATAACACGCGGCAAACCGACCAATCGGAGGCGTTCAATTCACCACAGTGGAACGGTGGCATTGGAAACATGAAAGTTCCCATACTCTCGGCATCCAGTGACTCTTGCAGAGTTAAGCTATGGTGACCATGAAACACGTAAGCGTAATTTGTGGCACATGGAAGTGGAGGTGGCAGACGCGTGTCCTGCTGTAGTTCGCTCTCCAGCTCGACAGACCACAATGGCTTCAGCAGCCAGTAGTTGGAACATGGCGTCGACACTCGCGGTCGCTGGTAGTTTTGCCAGAACTTATACGACTAAACGCCAGGATCGCGACATCCGACATCATGATACTGTCGAGACCGGTTATAACGAAATAGCGGCCACAGCGAAGCGATCACAATTTCCCATTCCTTTCTGCACTTCGTTAAACCGAAGTCGGTTATAAGTTATAACGAAAGAGCGGATATAGCGAAGTGATCTCCGATTCCCGTTGAATTCCTTATAATCGGTCTCGACAGTACATATGCGCCGGGATTTCTTTGACACCATTTGTTGCCACCCCAGTACCGCTTTAGAAATATGTGGTCGGTATAGGACGCTAAACCAATACTACCTAGAAAACAAGCCCCCCCCCCCCCTTCTCCCTCTAAACTTTGTTAACATTGGAACCAATCAGCGACGCCTAATTGCTCGCGTCAGCGTCGCCGGCAGCGCGTCTTGCAGCGTCTCACAATAAGCGCGATGCTATGCCGAAAGCAAGTCGTCTGCGTCTTGTGCAGAAGTTGCGGTGACGTCAGAACGACGTCAAGTTCTGATTGGTTCTAACTGAAGGATAGTGGGTAAACATGAAAGCAAGCTGCCTTGAGGTCTACCCACTATCCTTCAATCAGAACCAACCAGAGCTCGGCGTTTCGATCTCACTACTACCACGGGCAAAAGAAGCATGCGTTCGGCATAGAACGGAGCGACTCTAAGACGGACGTGTTTTCCGCTTCGTGGTGCGTAAGAGAAATGCGCAAAACTAGTTTCTTTTACCTGACAGCAAGTGTAGGTGGTGCTAAGGCTAAAAGTACCGAGCGAAGGCACGCTTCAGCCACCATACCATTACCCAGTCCCTCCGGAACCGCCACACCGTGCCCTGTGGTCTCTTCCGGGCCATCCACCGCGGCAAAACGTTAAAACGCCGAGCTAGGGACCCTGATCTGGACACTTGGCGAAAAAGTTGGCGAGGAATACAACCTCTGCGATTGGTTCGGCGCCAAGGTTCAATACCCACCCCTACCCGTTTCGATCTGGATGAGCATCGTATACCTGCGGGCGGTCGTGTAATCACTACTGCGTGATGCACGTTAATGACCCCAGGCTAGCGGTTATATACTGCACTGGCTCAATTTCTCATCTGCAGCTGGGAGACTCGTCGCCCGTTGAGGCAGACCAAGTTCTTGGCTGTATAAACATACACACGCCCCAATTTTTTAATTTTTTGTTTCGGAGCCGAGGTTAAGCGTGGCGCTGGCCAATCGCCGCCGCCGAATTCCTCGCCGACTTTTTCGCCAAGTGTCCAGGTTAGAACCCACGGTTGGAATGATTAGTGGTAGACCTCAAGCTAGCTGTTACTGTTTCCACTACACTCGTAGAACTCGTTAGAACGCGGAACGCACACGTCCGGCCTTTGGCTTCCGCATTCGAACGCTTTCTACGAGTGCGGCATAGAGACGAAGGCAACTAGCTTTAGGTCTACCCACTATTCATTCCAACCAGAGCTCGACGTTCTAACGTCACCGCGCGCTGTCGTCTCCTTCGCTCCCCGCAGTTTCTTGGCGCATAATTTAGCACGCGCAAGGAGAAGGGGGGATTGTAGGTGTGGGTATTTACTTGCCGTCTTGGGCACCCGCTATAAATACGGAAACAAGCGGCGCCGTCTTCCCGATGCTCGTGCCGGAACGACTGACGACGAATTTCGGCGTGGGGAGTTATTTTAGGGGGGTCTCGACCAGTTCCCTGCCTCCGGCCGGAGAAGCCGCTAAACTCCCTTTCGTCTGAGGGTGGACGGACCGGTGTATGTCATAAAACAATTAATAAATTGTGGATGGGATAACGGTTAGGTCTGAAAATTTGGCACCTGGTCCCGATCGAACTCAAATAAACTTAGCGCTCGGTACATCCGTCGTAAATTTTTCGTCCGTCGTGAATTTTTTTTTTTTTTTTGCCAGCTGTAGTGGTATTAATATATCCAATTATTCGAGAACTCGAATAGTAAAAATCTGAGAGTCAAATCAAACTATTCGGACAGTCAATATTCGATTCGAATTCGAAACTCAAATCTTCGCACACCTCTAAGTTTTAGAGTCAAATATTCTGTATTTTAGGCTCAATGTCCGGTACAGAATTTTATCTGCGATTATTGTTATAGTTTGCGACAAACGAGTGCTTGGTAAAATCTGAAATAAACGGAGGAAAATTATAAAGAGCCGGTTTAGTGCGTCTGTTATAATTAGGGCCTTGCGTAGAGGTGTTAAACACGCGGCTCGTTGGGATATGGCCCTCGAGCGCCCTGCGGGTGTGAGCACCCGTTCCCGTGGTGCCAGGAATTACTTGCGCTAAAGTGCTTTCAGGTCAATGATTGTTCATTTCCTTCTGACATGTGTAGCGAAGTGATGGCCCTTCATAATCCCCTCTCCGTATCTTTTTTTTTCGGTGGTTTCTCATCTTATGCGACATCCCCCCCTTTCTTTCTTTCTTTCTTATTCTTTTGCCGCTCCATAACCTCGAGATCCTTAGGATGCTGTCAGCAAAGCGTAAACTGGCGTAAGAAAAGATTTTGTTTCTTGAGACGTGTAGAACTCGATTACTTTCCGAGTGAGTATGGCGACAGCCTGCAACAGACTGCAGGATCCTTTCTTGTGCTACCGAAAAAATGCCAGCGCGTTTACGGGGTGGCTTCATTTTGAATCGTGTCATTGTTGTGCCACTGCAGTCATCGAAATCTCTGGCATGTCGTTCATTACATTGGCCGCTTTGCAACGCAAAGCCCCACTATAGCTCTTTTCGCTTTTGCCGGGACAGGCTTTCACTTGTCTCCTCTCAGCCTGCGCTGGCCGTCGACCTTTGAAGTTCTAGTCCTGAGGGTGAGTTTGAGCAACACTAGTCTAGAAGGAATAGCCTGTGCGTTACGTCATCGTTAATTGATTCCCGACCCGACTCTGCGACAAGCCAGCTGAATTAAGCTCGAGGAGACGTCGGTGTCCATTTGGTGTCGATGCGCCCCAGACATTGCGCTCGTTGCAGACGCTGCCAATGCGCCAGGGTCACGTTCGCGGCGATGTTAGCGTGCCTCAATGTGCTTCTGTTTAGGGTGATGCCATCTTTCGTATACTCCGTTTCACCTTATGTTGTACCGCAGACAAGGCTAGAAGCGCGAGCTCATAGCGTTGGGAGCTGCTCTTGACGCACGAGAGCTTGTGCCGCCGAGATGTGCCCTAGAGCAAGGAGCTTGAGCTTGTAGCCTTTCCTGCGGTACATCATAAAGTGGAACAAAGTATAGTACCCGATGCCAACAGCACGCACTTACGGGGAAATTACAAAGAAACCGACGAAAACAAAATGTCTCCATAGCACAGTCAGCGCCACAAACGCGTGCAGGGACACGCTCTTTCACGCGCTTCTGAACAAAAAAGAAAAATAAACATGCGGGACAAAATGGCCAGATGTCTCCACCCCAAGAAAAGCGCACATGAAGGCACCCTAGGCGATGTTGCACTGCATTTACAGATGCGGCATCTGTAAATGCAGTGCAGCTTTGAGCAGCACCACCGTCCTTGCAAGAAACAAAAGCCCGTATGCACGAGAGATTCTTGAAACTATGACCATCGAAGAAAACGAAGCGACATGCGTCAGCGTGCCTTCCATCAAGCTAAACACAAAAGAAAACAATAATTGGAGTGTTTTACATCCCGCTGAAATGCGTGTTATTTCAAACTAAATGGTATTTATAGCTCTTAGAATGAAGAAGCAGAAGCAGATAATCAGAGTACACGAAGAGGAGGAAATATTAAACCACAGTTTGTTTGTTTCTTTATTTTGGACACAGGGTCACAATGAGAAAGGACAAAAGGCAGATAAGCTCTGCCTGACGAGGCCCAGTCCCTTCAGTACACTGCATCAGCAGTCAATGGAAAAAAAAAACAAGTACAAAACATCGGCAAAAAACAAAACATCGGCAAGAAACAGCAGTGCAATATCATTGGTACCATTACCTCCACAAGGATGAAAATTACACTTCATATTTTATACAGAAGCTAAAATAGACCTGATCACAATACTATACACAGTGCATGTAAAGACAATTTGACGTTCAAATTTATTCTGAACAACATGACAGAAGATACCTTTTTAAATCGTTTTTGAAGCTGCAACGTGAAGCACTATTTAGTATTATTCCCATAACATCCGGATGTTTGTTTAGGAATTGAGGTATCATGTATTCTAATTTCTGGTTTCCATAGGTTGTTCTTAACCGAGGTATCCTATAGGATTCATGCCTTAAATCATATTGAGTATTATTCCAAAGGAATGTCTCAAAAAAAGTCGTTTTGTCGTTAATTATGTAGTTCCGTATGTAAATTGAAAGTTTTAGATGAAACATTTGGTTAACGTTAAGCAAATTGTGCTTTAAAAAGTACGGGGCAGTATGGTCCATGAAATTTAGATTATCTATGCAGCGAATTGCCTTTTTTTGCATGATAAAGAGCCTTTCGAGGTTGGTCCTAGTTGTCGAACCCCAGACTAATAAACAGTAATTAACATGAGAATGCACTAAAGAGTAATACAATTGCAGTTTTAACCAATTTGGAATCAAAGATCTAACTCTGTATAAAATTCCAATGGATCGAGAGATGTTCTTATGAATCTTATTTATATGGGGGGTCCATGATAAGTTTTCTTCAAAAAGAACACCTAAAAATTTATAAGTGGAGACTCGTTCAATTACACTGTTTTGGAATTTTAAGATAATATTACAGTCATCAAGTTTATTTCGTGGCTTGAAAATTACATATTTGGTTTTGTTCACGTTTAACTGTAGCTGATTTGATCCCAGCCAGGAACATAGCTCCCTTAGCCACATGTTAGTCGCAGTTTCAAGGTCCCGCAAATGATTACCAGAAAAGAACAAGCTCGTATCGTCCGCATATAAAATTATATCCGGAGTTTGTGGGATGTTTACAATGTCATTTATATAGATAATAAAGAACAATGGTCCCAGAATTGACCCCTGCGGAACCCCATACGTGATTAGTTCAGGCATTGATCGGTAGCCATTTAGACACGTATACTGCATTCTATTCGATAGATAGCTACGGATCAGTTCTAGCGCCACACCTCGGATTCCATAAAAAGGAAGTTTGCGAAATAGGATATCGTGTTTTATTGAATCGAATGCCTTTTTAAAGTCAAGAAATACTCCAACGGTGAATTTTTTCATTTCGAAATTATTTAACAACCGTTCTTTAATATTTACTAGCGCCATTTCCGTAGATTTGTCCCTCTGAAAGCCGTATTGTTCTTTTACAAATACACGTTGTTCATCAAGAAATTTACTCATTCGAGTTTTTATCACATGTTCAAGTACCTTTGAAAACAGTGGAAGGACAGATATAGGCCTATAATTGTTAATGTCATCAAGAATGCCTCCCTTGTGTAAAATAGCTACTCTGGCGATCTTCATGCCATCTGGAAAAGTTCCTGTAGCCAAAGCATTATTGCAGATATGTCGCAAAGGAGAACACAATAAATCTGCGACAGCTTTGATTGGTTCAGCTTTGATGTCATCGTCTCCTGCCGCAGTATTATTCCGTAAGGATCTCAAAAAGACAAATATTTCACTTTCGCTGCATGGGATCAAAAATATCGAACTTGAGACTCTAGGAAAAACATATCTGCCCAAGTCATGCGTCAAATCCGCTGTTCCTAATGTAGCGCCGGAGCCCAAAAAATGAGAGTTGAATTTTTCCGCTAATGAGGCATTGCTATACTGATGACCTTCAAAATTAAGAGTATTGGGGATCTTGCTGTTCGATTTACCAATAAGCCTTCCCATTTCCTTCCAAATTTTCTTAGGGTCGTCCGATACGGCAATGAACTTGTTCTTATAGTATTCTAACCGTGCCTTCTTTATATCTGCGTTTAATTTATTTCTTTTTCGTTTATATTCAGTTAATATTGTCTGGTCTTTTGATCGAATAAACTTGTCAAATAATTTATTTCGTTCTGTAATTCGTTTATAAAGCTCACGGCTGATCCATGGTTTTCTAGACCTTTTGTGCCTTCTTACAAGACGTAGAGGGAATGCACTGTCATAGCTAATCTTAATTTTACGTAGAAATACGTCATAGGATAAATTCGGGTTTCCTTCACTATAAACATCATCCCAACTTATTCTTTCAACTAGAGAACGGAAAGCAGCTAGGCTATCCATACAAAATCTCCGCTGGAAAATGGGGTATCCGAAGTGCGCCTCTTTTCCTTTTTAGCTCGCTGAAAAAACTAAATATTGGAAGGTGATCACTTAGATCAAAAGTCAAAATACCGGACAAAATATCAGTCGAGTCATAGCTGGTAATACATACGTCGATCAGAGTTTCACTTTCTAGAGTTATTCTGGTTGGTGAATGAATCATATTTGCGCAGCCAAAAGATTCAATGATATCGCAGAAATGTCGGCATGTAGGGCTTGATGATAGCATATCAATGTTTAAATCACCGACTATAATGACTGGCAAATTCAAAGATGACGCGTAATCAAGGACCTCGCAAAAATATTCAAAAAAGTTTTTTATTTCACCCGACGGAGGGCGATAAATTGAAGCGATTAGTGTATCAAGGCACTTCACGACGATCGATTCATAATGATCACTAACGTATGAAAATTCAGAGAGGATCATATACTGAAGATTATCCTTAAGATAAAGAGAAACTCCCCCTCCCCTGCGGTTTGTTCTATATACACCTTCAGATTTATATCCCGCAAAATGGACTATATCACGATCATTCAAGAACCACGTTTCTGTAAATGCCAATATATCAAATTTGTGATCCAGTGAACCCAAACACATCTCAGTTTCAAGCCATTTGTTTCTCAGACTTCTAGCGTTTACATGAAAGACCGACATACTGCCATTTTGAACAAAAGTAGAGTCATGCACAAGTGAGTTAAAGGAAAATGTATCATAATAACCAGTTTCATGCTGTTTCGGCATCGTGGATAGATGCAGGTAATCAAGAGCGTACTATCAGTACTTTTTCAGATAATTTTTTCAAAGTCATCTTCGCATTGGATCCCGATTGCTCGTTCCCCATGCGCTTTGCGTACAAACAACTTGCCGTTCTTCTGCCAAGCGTACTGATAGTTTTTCTCTTGAGCTTTCGTCCTCATCATCCAAAGAAGTTTCTTAGTTTCCGGTGTCAAGTTGTCAAGCAGGTGCACAGTGGTTTCGTCTCTGTTTAGGTGACTCCTTTTTTCCATCCACTGATCCCGCGTAATACGCGACACGAATCGAACAAGCACAGCTGGGATTTTTCCTGGCTTAGCGGGCAATCGGTGAAGGCCTTCTATCTCATTTTGACATAAATCAGCAAGCTGTAGCTGTTTTGCGAGTTCATTTACCTTAATGAGTAGATTTTCATTATTACTAAGCGGTAAGCCGTGTATTTCAATGTTTTGTCTCCTGCTATACTGTTCCAGATTATTGACCTGCTGCCTTAGTTTTTGTACTTCCTGATTTGCCTCGACCTTCGCTATTCTTTTCTTTAGGTCCACAATCTCAGTCGCTTGTCGCTTCATCTCGGCTAATACTTCGTCATATTGCTTCGACATATGCTGGACAGATATTTCCATACTGTCCACAGTCTCCTTGATTGACATCAAGGAGTCTACTTTGTTTCTTATTTCCGGAATTTCCGATAATTTTTTGTTTATTTCTGCGAGTACATTAGCAAATGTAGCTTCCAACTCGGGTTTCTGGCTTGCAGCACCCTCTCCTCCACGTGTCTTCGATGTTTGGCACGTTGGGCATACCCACTTTTTCTTTAACGCCTCTTCCTTTTTTTTGTAGCTCGTTTTAGTTACACCCGAGCATGTACCTACATGGTAGCCATAATTGCACTCTGAACACGTTAGATATGCATCATTATCAGGAAGTATTTCATTGCAGGACAGGCATGTATCAGACTCACTCATTTCAGTAGAAAAAAAATGTAGCAATTCAACACAAACAGCAACAACGGCGGCGGCAATTGGACAAGTAAATAAAAAAAAGGAAAATAAATGGCGTGTACTCGTACTAACCTGCAGTTTTCGAAAGCAGTTGAATTAACGCGCTGCCGGTGTCGCTATCGCCACCGCCGCCGAGCAAGTGTGACGGATCTCGCTGAGCGTTGTCCTTTTATCGAGCTTAGAATGACGTGTCCTGGGCTCAGGGTTGTGGGCTGGTGGCAGCTCTGGCGGGAAGATGACGATGTCCGCCAGGCGTCGAAGGCTTGCCGTGACGTGTCCCGACCTCAGGGTTGCTTGCTGGAGGTAGTGAGGGCTGGAAGATGACGATGTCCTCCTGGTATCAGAGTCAGCGATCCGTGCTGGCCAGAGTCTGCAGTTTTCGAAAGCAGTTGAATTAACGCGCTGCCGGTGTCGCTATCGCCACCGCCGCCGAGCAAGTGTGACGGATCTCGCTGAGCGTTGTCCTTTTATCGAGCTTAGAATGACGTGTCCTGGGCTCAGGGTTGTGGGCTGGTGGCAGCTCTGGCGGGAAGATGACGATGTCCGCCAGGCGTCGAAGGCTTGCCGTGACGTGTCCCGACCTCAGGGTTGCTTGCTGGAGGTAGTGAGGGCTGGAAGATGACGATGTCCTCCTGGTATCAGAGTCAGCGATCCGTGCTGGCCAGAGTCTGCAGTTTTCGAAAGCAGTTGAATTAACGCGCTGCCGGTGTCGCTATCGCCACCGCCGCCGAGCAAGTGTGACGGATCTCGCTGAGCGTTGTCCTTTTATCGAGCTTAGAATGACGTGTCCTGGGCTCAGGGTTGTGGGCTGGTGGCAGCTCTGGCGGGAAGATGACGATGTCCGCCAGGCGTCGAAGGCTTGCCGTGACGTGTCCCGACCTCAGGGTTGCTTGCTGGAGGTAGTGAGGGCTGGAAGATGACGATGTCCTCCTGGTATCAGAGTCAGCGATCCGTGCTGGCCAGAGTCTGCAGTTTTCGAAAGCAGTTGAATTAACGCGCTGCCGGTGTCGCTATCGCCACCGCCGCCGAGCAAGTGTGACGGATCTCGCTGAGCGTTGTCCTTTTATCGAGCTTAGAATGACGTGTCCTGGGCTCAGGGTTGTGGGCTGGTGGCAGCTCTGGCGGGAAGATGACGATGTCCGCCAGGCGTCGAAGGCTTGCCGTGACGTGTCCCGACCTCAGGGTTGCTTGCTGGAGGTAGTGAGGGCTGGAAGATGACGATGTCCTCCTGGTATCAGAGTCAGCGATCCGTGCTGGCCAGAGTCTGCAGTTTTCGAAAGCAGTTGAATTAACGTGCTGCCGGTGTCGTTATCGCCACCGCCGCCGTGCAAGTGTGACGGATCTCGCTGAGCGTTGTCCTTTTATCGAGCTTAGAATGACGTGTCCTGGGCTCAGGGTTGTGGGCTGGTGGCAGCTCTGGCGGGAAGATGACGATGTCCGCCAGGCGTCGAAGGCTTGCCGTGACGTGTCCCGACCTCAGGGTTGCTTGCTGGAGGTAGTGAGGGCTGGAAGATGACGATGTCCTCCTGGTATCAGAGTCAGCGATCCGTGCTGGCCAGAGTCTGCAGTTTTCGAAAGCAGTTGAATTAACGTGCTGCCGGTGTCGTTATCGCCACCGCCGCCGTGCAAGTGTGACGGATCTCGCTGAGCGTTGTCCTTTTATCGAGCTTAGAATGACGTGTCCTGGGCTCAGGGTTGTGGGCTGGTGGCAGCTCTGGCGGGAAGATGACGATGTCCGCCAGGCGTCGAAGGCTTGCCGTGACGTGTCCCGACCTCAGGGTTGCTTGCTGGAGGTAGTGAGGGCTGGAAGATGACGATGTCCTCCTGGTATCAGAGTCAGCGATCCGTGCTGGCCAGAGTCTGCAGTTTTCGAAAGCAGTTGAATTAACGTGCTGCCGGTGTCGTTATCGCCACCGCCGCCGTGCAAGTGTGGCGGATCTCGCTGAGCGTTGTCCTTTTATCGAGCTTAGAATGACGTCTCTTGGGCTCAGGGTTGTGGGCTGGTGGCAGCTCTGGCGGGAAGATGACGATGTCCGCCAGGCGTCGAAGGCTTGCCGTGACGTGTCCCGACCTCAGGGTTGCTTGCTGGAGGTAGTGAGGGCTGGAAGATGACGATGTCCTCCTGGTATCAGAGTCAGCGATCCGTGCTGGCCAGAGGCTGCAGTTTTCGAAAGCAGTTGAATTAACGTGCTGCCGGTGTCGTTATCGCCACCGCCGCCGTGCAAGTGTGACGGATCTCGCTGAGCGTTGTCCTTTTATCGAGCTTAGAATGACGTCTCTTGGGCTCAGGGTTGTGGGCTGGTGGCAGCTCTGGCGGGAAGATGACGATGTCCGCCAGGTGTCGAAGGCTTGCCGTGACGTGTCCCGACCTCAGGGTTGCTTGCTGGAGGTAGTGAGGGCTGGAAGATGACGATGTCCTCCTGGTATCAGAGTCAGCGATCCGTGCTGGCCAGAGGCTGCAGTTTTCGAAAGCAGTTGAATTAACGTGCTGCCGGTGTCGTTATCGCCACCGCCGCCGTGCAAGTGTGACGGATCTCGCTGAGCGTTGTCCTTTTATCGAGCTTAGAATGACGTCTCTTGGGCTCAGGGTTGTGGGCTGGTGGCAGCTCTGGCGGGAAGATGACGATGTCCGCCAGGCGTCGAAGGCTTGCCGTGACGTGTCCCGACCTCAGGGTTGCTTGCTGGAGGTAGTGAGGGCTGGAAGATGACGATGTCCTCCTGGTATCAGAGTCAGCGATCCGTGCTGGCCAGAGGCTGCAGTTTTCGAAAGCAGTTGAATTAACGTGCTGCCGGTGTCGTTATCGCCACCGCCGCCGTGCAAGTGTCCGCCACTCCGCTTCTTCCCTGGGGGCGTTTTTGCCTAGAAAACATCCAACCCCATTTTGTGGCAATGTGCGATAACTTGGGCTGTTATGGTGTTATATGTTTCATACATATAGAAAAAAATGCTCCAGAATGCGTCGACTAGCGCTTTTGGGAGAAACGGATTAGACTGCGTCCGAGTCAGAAAGGAAACGTTTCACATGACGACTTCTAGTGAGAACGAGCTGCCATGACCCGTTACTGACACGGACTAGGGCTTGTTCAAAATTAGAAACACAGACCGACACCAACCTGTAAAGAAACACTAAAACAAAACAAAAAATAAAGCATTTTTTTGGACACGTGTAGTCTCATTTTTTAGGAAAAAAATGCGCTTAGTGTTTACGCTGTTAGACGCAATTTAGGTGAAGTTCACGGCCCGCTCTAAGCCCCGCCCAGATATCAGTGGCCCCGCCCATTACCACTGGATTGGCTTGGCTGCTCGACCAAATACGCCTGCAAGTCTAGTGTCTCCCTTTCGCGATTATCTGATGCGTCTAGTCTGGCGTCTGGCACCACCACTGATCTCTATGACAATTGCTGGATCGCGTTTGCCCGCTCCGCGAATGCGACCACTGGCGGCCATCTTTTTGGTAGAGTTATATTACCTCTAGCCAATGCACAGGTGCTGCAGTCAGTATCATTCATTCATGGCAGACAGCGTTGTGGTTGTTGTGGTGGCAGGCTGCCATCAATATAGCGTGGGTGATATTTCGTGCTTGATTGAAATTGTTTGACGAAACAGAATTTTGAAACCCGGCGTGAACGGTAGCTCGTTCTTTGAGGACCCGGTGAAGGTTTCACGAAATCACAGCACCGGGGAAAAGCAGCGCAGCACGCACCGAAATTTGCATCGAAAGAAGCATCGAAAGCAGACGTCTGTATGGAGTCTGCTTTCGATGCGAGGTGCGCTGCTTTCCCCCGGTGCTGCGCTTTCGTAGAACTTTCGCCGGGTCCTCAAAGATGAGGCTACCGTTCACGCCGGGTTTCAAGAATCTGCTTCGTCGAACAACTTCAATCAAGCACGAAATATCACCCACGGTACAGTGTACTAGACCCACGGCTATTTTATGGCAGCCTGCCGCTAGAGCACTAAATGAGCTGCGCTTAGACTATCGGCACTCTGTTCCCCGACATTGTTGTGGGCGCCGCCATATTGGGGCTTCTGCAGAGCAGACGCAACTGCCGATCGTCATGATTCAAAGATGCGACTTCCTCAGCATTAGATTCGGTGTTGGGAAGCTCATGTAATATTGATTCTCTCTGTAGTGAACTGTTTAATCATTTGTGGAGGGCGGAAAAACGTTTCCTGTGATTTCAGATAAAGCTTCAGATAACTGGCAACCATGATTTTAAGACACAATATGGCCGAATGTCGTTACTCTGAAGCGTAGCTTATTTAGTGGCACTACCTGCCGCCATTGAGCCTTCCGCCATATTACTATGATGGCTAGAGATAATATAACCCTACCAAAAAGATGGCCGACTGTGGCCGCGTTCCCGTCCATAGGTGGAGCTGGTCAAACGCAATCCAGCAAATAAACATAGAGATCAGTGGACACCACCTGCTAGTCGTGCGAGCAGACGCGCCCCAGTCACCGGCATCGTGTGCTATTTCACCACCGTCTATCGTCGTCTGCAATGCCTGTAAGAGGCGGGCATGAAAGCTGCGCGTCGGCGTCCGTGTTTGCCTTCGTCCATCTGCCATTCCATCCCCATCTAAAAAGTCTGCAACGATCGCAAGACTCGACCACGAAAGTGGCGTTCTAGCGTTCCACCATGCGCGAGTGACGGTCCAGTAGACGTTTGCAAGCGTGGTGTCCCGACTCGTTCCCCATGCATGCAAGCACGTGCAGCATGCTCGTGAGGCGGATAGCATTGGCGGGCCTGGAATTGCACGTGGATGCTCACGCGAGGAGGAACATGGCGGCCACCAGATGCCCTGTTTGCAATCGTCTATACAAGCGTCCCTCAGTGTCTGTTGATGTACGGTAAAAAGCGACCAAAAGGACTAAAAAAAGCCGCAAAATAAATATGCAGTCATTTCAGCTTTTATGTTATTGTTATTTCTTTTCGTATGGCATTCGCGAGCAAGGTGAGCGAGCTTCATGACACACAATTAAAACGTGATCTAAATATATTCGTTTTGGCAGGCCAGGTGCACAGCAAAACTTGAGAGATACTTGCCTTTCGAAGCGAAATGACGTGAACATATCTAGACTAATTTGATGCGAGCCGAACGCCCAATTGACTCCAGCCAAATGGCTCGCAAATTCTTACCTGTGTAGGTATCTTCTCGGTATTGAAACTATGCTTGCAATCATGACGGTTGCACAATTCACAGGCTGCAGCAGGGTCGCTTTGACGTGGGACCAGCATCTTTATTCAGCATTAATACGCGCAAAAAAAGAAACCAAGCCAGATCTAAATTCATAGTCGACGCGGGACGCTAGGCTTAGGCCAGTCCCGCTAAGAAAACAAGCACCCGCACAGGGCTTGCGAAGGCGCGTACTTGCGATAGTTGTTTGCTGTTAACTACGTCGTTTGAGGAGATCTTCCTCTAAACACTTCGCTAGCCGCAAAACGGCTCTCAGTCGTAAAAATAGACGAGCTTGACAAGCTGCGTTCGTTTAGCACGCAATCCGCAGGCGCCGGCAGTCATGTTTGTCATCGTTTCACACCAATGTGGAAAAGGCCATCTTGGGATACTTTTGAAAACAACAATTACTCTATCTAAATCAATTGTTTCTCAAATATAAAAAAATTCCCGATTAAAATACTAATACGGCACGCAGATACACTTCTGCAGCCGACGTCTCATACGTCAATAATCTCTTCAGCCAATGAGAGAGGGAAGCACAGTGTAAGCACGGGGCGGGGATTAGCGGGCTGCAGCCGCAATATTACGAAAAAAATATTTTTCCTGGTAACTTTTAAAAATACGTGTCCCGTTTTTTTAAAAAAGTTATTTGTTCATTGCGGTGTCTCTTTAACTGAGCACCTTCACCGTTGAATGAACTGTGAAACCGATGAGTCGACTGTCTTAGAGTCACATTTAACGAAGCAGTTATTCATCCTCATCACTTCCGTCCTCTATGCTTCAGCGAAGCGGCTGTTCGGTATAGGTCTCACATTGAGGCGTATGTCGCTTTCGCGGTGCGAACGGGAAGATCTGAGTACTGCTGAAAATAGAACTTGCGCGAATTACTACTTCAAGGAATCAAGAAGTAATGCTTAAGTAAGTTCATTCCTTTCAAAAATTATTTAGTAATGGAATTTAATTACGTTTGCCATCTCTGGTGGACAAGCGATATTTGCAAGCGTCCTGGAAGGCACTTCCGACCGGAAGTGCCTTCCGCGTCCCGATTTGTAGTCTCGCGATTCCCGCATAATGACGTCACTTTTTGTGTCGTACTGCTGCCTCCCGCGATCCTGGCGGCGGCAGAGCGTCGGAAGTGACTAGGGCAGACGCCTGTTCTGCAGTGGGTCGCAGCTTGGCAGGCCTCAGACACTTCAGCAGCCACTGCGACGACAGCGACAATGGCGTTCGCTCGTCGTTTTTGTGCTAGAACTTGTACAACCAACCATCAGGATCATGACGTCAGATAGCATCACACGGCGGCTTCTGTACCATATTGTGTTGCCACTTTGTGATAGCTTCCGACGCATGGGGTGATGTCAATGCGGAGCTCAATAGTTCGACTGCTTCTTTGCAGGGGTTGCGGTGACGTCAGAGATACGCCGAGCTCTGATTGGCTCTGATTGAAGGATAGTGGGTAGACCTCGAAGCTGCTTGCTTTGAGGTCTATACCAACTGTCCTTCAGACAGAGCCAATCAGAGCTCGGCCTCTCTCTGACGTCACCGCAACCCCTGCAAAAGAAGCAGACGAACTATTGAGCTCCGTATAGGCAGTCGAAGACGCGTCTCAGGTAAACAAACGGAGTTGACTATATTTTGCTGGTGGATGATTGCATGCAAACCTATATTTTATATCTCAATTTGGTGTGACCTGTCCCTCACGAACAAAGAGCGCTGAAAGGACTTGGACAAGTATACACGGTTTTTGTTTTCTTTCGTTTTTCGTCTCGCATAGTATATCTGCTATGCGGGACGAAAAAAAAATAAAATATTCCAATCTGGCATATGTGAGAAAATATAGGTGAGGCAAAACAAGAATGTGCGACAATCAGGCATTTTTCGTGAACACCTTCCAGCGGCGTGGAGGAATCAAAACGATATTTTCGCGCGTACCAGAAGTGACGACATTCAAGATGGTTGCGATTCATGGAAAAGGCGTATAGCCGTGACAGCATATAGGACACCGTAGACAAAATCATCACACATAAGTATACTCCTTTTCAACTTGTGAAACAGGAAAACACACTTGAAGTGTATCTTGAGTGTTCCTCGATGTGCTTTCGATATACTTCTAATCGTCTTTCTTAGTTGAAGTGGTGGACTGTGCGCGTATAGGAATAAACTCTGCTGCTGCCCTGGCCGCTAAGGTGAACACACTTAAAATACATTTTTTTTAAATGTGCTACTAGAAGACTAAAAGGATACTGTAAGCTTATAGTATTAAATATTATTTTTAATTATACTATTAGCCGTGGATACATGGATGCGACCATAGGGCATCGAATCGAGATAGGACGATTGTGATTGGGTAAAAAGAGAAAGCAGCAGAGGGACTGGGCGTGTATGATTGGTTCCGTGTCAGTTCAACGCCGGCATCGCATCCAAGCAAATGGCCACCATACTTAATTTAAGGCATACTTTCAAAGTATACGTTACCCTCATGGAAGTGGAAAATGGGTACAGACCTTAATGTACCGTATTTTCCCAGAAGCAGAAGGACAGCGTACCCCGAGATTGGGACCTATTTTTTTTTTTCTAAAGTTAAGTTTTAGCTGGATCTCCTGGCAAATGTCGCAATGTTCAACAGACCCCAGCTAGCTCTCTGTTCAAGTCGCAGGCGACGAGAAACTCGAGAACCGGACGACGTGTCGTTTTTCGGTTGTACTTGCAAGTGCAGTGGCTAGGGCCCAACGTTGGAAATGACACTGGTATTGGTTCTTTGGTCGTAGAACGCCTTTAACTTTTCAGAGCTCGTAAAACAAAAGGTGGATCAGCGCGCGTGTCTCTTCGAGGAACGCTTCTTTCGACAGGAGGGGAGGTTCGGCGGTGTTTCGAAACGAACTAATACCTTTTTATTTATTTATTTTTTCGCTTAGGAGTACGGAAGTGACACGTGTTGATTGTAACGTTGAGTATGCGCCTCTTTTGAGTTTCGGAAGTTTTGTGTGGAAGTATATTGTGTTGTGTTTGCGGGGGAAGCTATTGGACAGTTGCATCGCGTGTCTTTGAGCCTATATACTTCCGCGGCTTTCTCTTCAGACCACCATGGGCTGTGAATATCTGATTCGCTCGAGGAGGCTGGCAAGCGAAGCGACGGTCACACCTTTCCGTTCTATAGTCGCTATATAGGGTTATTCACTGGCCGCCATATTTGAGGTCACTGTTTAGAGCGCATGCTCAAAACAAGCTCACATTGATAGGCTGTCAAGACCGGCAATCCTGATGGTGCGGGGTGCAACGTGCACCCCGCACCATCAAGATTGCCGGTCTTGGCAGCTATTAATGCGAGCTCGTTCTGAGCATGCGCTCTAACAGTGACCTCAAATATGGCGGCCAGTGAATACCCCTATAGGTGCGGTCGATTGCACCGGAGTCGCCAATAGGGAAGTATTCACTGGCGGCCATAGCTGCGTGCGCGTATGCATGAGCTCGCGCTGATGGCGAGCTTCCGCAGATATATTTTGCAACGTGCATTCCGCACCATCAAGATTGCCGGTCTTAGCAGCATATATCCGAAGCGCGTCTCATCGACTGATCGAAAAAAAAATAGTGGGTAGACCTTGACTCATGTTATAAACCCTTTCACAAGGGCTCCGCCATCTTGAAAAATCTTCACTTCCAGTGTGGGCGAACATATTGCTTTGTTGTCGCCACGCCAATAGACTATACATTTAGGGTATAGATGCGTAACCGTCACCCATTCTAATAATAATAATAATAATAATAATAATGTTTATTTTTCCATCAAACAAATGATGGAGGTAGACCGAGAAAAAAGCTGCATCATGCAGCTTGGCGAGTCCCTGGCCCCCCTCTCACACAAACAGCAGTGGCACAAGAAAAACTAAACAAGACGAAATGACATTCAAAAAGTCATCAGGCGGCGATATTAACGTTTTTCTTAGTAACAGGGAGCATACATTATAGAGTTCTATTTAACTATATATTTATGTAATACATGATACTTAGCATAAATACATTAAGAGGAAACATACAGAGAAAATGTTATACATATATACATTTAGATATATACACAAGAAAAACACGAAGTAATATACATCTCAAAGCTCTGGAAAGTACGACTAAAAAGCCACATTGGAAAAAAATTCCCTATATCTTTTCTCGATAACTTCATTGGGTCAATATTTTGAAGCTAAGAAAATTAACTAGGTTTGGAAGCGTATAAGATAACATTTGCTCAGCATAAGTCGTTCTAATATTGGGTAACTTCCAATTCTGCAAACTTCGAGTGGGGTAAGTTGGCAATTTCGGAGCTAGAGAAGCCAGGTCAATCAGGTTAAGATAATTTTTTTGTACTTCAGATTTATAACACACACACAAGCGATATTTATATATAATATTAACATTAATCAGTTTTAAACTTTTAAATAAGGGTTCACTAGGGTGATCGTATGGGACATTGGAAATGTTTCTTATCGTTTTTTCTGCAATAGAAGTAGCTTATTTAAGTTTGTACTTGTACTATTACCCCAAACTAGGTGGCAGTAGTTTATATGAGAGAGAAATAAAGAGTTATAAATTAAAAGTTTGACACCTCTTGGCAAAAGATGGCGGTGCCGATACATCAAACCAACAACACGTGATAGTTTAAGCAAAATATAATTAATATGATCGTCCCATCGCATTTGATCCGCGAATACAACACCAAGAGTCTTAAAGCAAGTGAGGACTTCAATTTTAGTCGAATTTAAAACGATATCACAAGGAAAAGTAAGGTTCTTGTTTTTTGGGTGAAATAAAACCGCTTTTGTTTTATTTTCAATGATTTTTAGAGCAATACAGCTACACCACTTAACAAGGTCTTTAAGGGTTTCATTTGCGCTATTTATTAGTTCATTACAGTTATTACCTGCAAATAGTAAACTAGTATCGTCGGCGTAAATTACATTTTTGATATTTTTATTTAAGCTCATGATATCATTGACATATAAATTAAACATAAAAGTACCTAGAATACTTCCTTGGGGAACTCCAGATTCAATTGGTTTTATATTAGAAGAATAGCCATTTATATGGACGTATTGCTTACGATGTGAAAGATATGTGAAAGATATGTGAAAAAGTAGTTTTGACTTCCCGCTATTTTTTTTTCCTATTTGCAAGTGGAAATGCTTTAATATTTTTTTTGTCGCCCATGCCGGCTACGCCTGCCAGAGTGGCTGAGTACGAGTGTGGACGAAAAATGTCTATAGAATAAAACGTCTCTACCCACTATCCTTTCAATCGAGGCCAATCAGAGCTCGGCGTCGTTCTGACGTCACCCCAACTCCCGCACAAGAAGCAAGCGAACTTTGCTCTCCGCATTAATGTGGGCTCGTTGTGAGCATGCGCTCTAAGCAGCGCCCTCAAATATGGCGTCCCCAGTGAGTACCCCCGATGCTCCGTTTCCCTCCAAAGCCGCGGTCACACTCTGGCAATACCTCTTACAAAAAGGTCAGTCTACAAACACTGTCGGGGACGCGTTCCTCCCTCGTATGACTCTCACAGCTGTGTGACAGAAAACCGTATGCAGACATGTTCAAAGATAGCATATGTATATGACGTGCTGCGAAAAGGCTTAAGGCGCGCCTATGGATAACTATGTCATCGTGTCTTCCGTATAATTACGGTTCGGAGTTTGTAAAGAAATCCGTAAAATACAAAAAGAAAAAAAGCAAAAAACTCGTCGTTATATTTTTACGTTCATTCGGATTTATCAGAAAAACAACAACAAAATATCAAATCGCACCTACAAAAAAAAAGGACTGTGTTTTGAAAATAAACTTTGCAAGAGCACGAGGTAAGGGGTCCCAAAGAGAAACAATTCTTCAGTTTTTTTTTTAATTTTAAACTACCGACGAAAGTTTTTTTTTGTATTTTAGTTGGTTAAGGCTTTTTCGGGACAGCGGGTCATGATACCCAAACTTCATTTATTTTGTTTTCTATTTTTTTTTAGTTGGGAGGATTATAAAGATAAACTCTGAATTTCAGAGAATTGTGAATCTGACAAAAAGTGAACTCCGATGAACCGCAAACTTTTTAGCGAACGCTGAACTCCCCAAAACACCCTCCGAATTCCAGGGGATATGAAGTCCAAGAACACGGAATCTCTATAGGCAAAATTAGGGTGTCGAGCTTTTGGTGTTTATTTCTCTTCTGTTTTTTTTTTAAAATTTGGATGTGTTTTATTTAGGGGTTTATTTTCTCCTCCAGGTTTGGTGTTTTTTTTGTTTTTTTTTGTGCAAATTGGCTATAAGTCAAGCCAATTTATGCGAAAAAACACCGAACCTTTAAGAAAAATGAACCCCGAAAAACAAATTACCCCCAAATTCGAAAAAAAAACTAAAACACAAAATTTTACGTGTAGCCGACGCTATACGAGCCAATGGAGCCAACCAAGGAGCTGCAAAAATGCATTGTCACGACACTCGTCGCTTTTGTGCATTTGATACCAATCACTGAACCAATCACGCACATAAATACAAAAGCGCAGGATCACGACGCACTCCCTGCGCCTGATTAGTTGAGCCGGTGACAGAGAACGAACAAAGACGAAGTTCTGGGCATGCGCAATGGCTCGCTTCTGCGGAACCCTTTTACGTCGCTCATGCGACTACAGCCCATGCAGTGACTCGGCTGTTTTCCCCGCGTAATCAGTAGGGTTCCGTGTTTTCGGGATTTATTTCTCTCGTAATTGGAGGGTGTTTTGTGGGTTCATTATTTCTGACAGATTGGACGTGTTTTTTCGGCGTATATTTTCGGCGTCGGGCTACACATCGGTGTTTATGTTGAAAAAATTGGGACACGGGTATACGGGGTTCCTCCCCAACACGCAGGCAACGTGCGAGTGACACCAATAAAGTAAAGAAGCGAGATAAAGATGGTGGTTTCCAACAAAGAAGTTGCTTCGCGGGCCGTTCAGTGCGGCTGTGTTCAAGGTATAATATACTTACCGAATGAAATTGTACTTGGAGATATTTATCCCCAGAAATCTCGGGTTTTTCTCCTTGCGGGACAGCTCTGATTCGGACTCTTTTGGTTTTCCCCGATTTCGATAAAACGGGCTCGGGGGTCAGCTTTTCTGGGTCTATCCGGTATTTACCGAAAGCACGAAACCCTAGTAATAACCGCTGGGAAGTTGCATGATCCGCGAAAAAAACGTGCAAGCACAATTTCTTATAAAAAAAAACCCATTTCGTAAGACTTTGGGAGAGTTTGAAAGATAAACGACTAAAATGGATTCTGACATTTTCATAACTGAAGTACGGCTCCTGGAGTTAATAGAATTGCTATCAATAAATGGTAGATACATTACAAAGCATTGTTTCTTTTTTCTTTTTTTCTTTGTACCTAAAAAGTAGAAGAACACTACTCATTGAATCTAATAAAATTTGGTAGGTAGAGAGCTCGTATTTTTGCCTGTCCTGGTACTAAAACTTTGAGTGCCTTGGAGTGGCCGAGCGAACGCAAACACATCAAGGCACTCTATAAAACTAAAAGCTTTCCAAGAAAAAAAGAATCAGAAATGTTTGTTCATATTTTTGTTTGGTAAAATTAATTAACCACCTTCTGACACTTCCTATTTATTAACAAAATCACAAAACTAGATAAAACAAATTGACTCTAGCTCCACTCAAGCTCAAGGCTCAACACAGCCGTGCAAAACGTATGATTGAAGTAGACTGCATAGTTAATAAAAAATATAGACAAACGAAACATAGACAAACGAAAGACGAAAATCATATTTAGTTTGTATTTATATGATTTTGTATCTACAAGGCATTCGTAACAGTCTTGTTAAATAGAAAAATATAGAACTCGCTTTATTGGTTCCACTTTTAAACTTTCACCCAACTTATATGATTTGTCCCGTAAGCATATCAAAGCTTATATAAATTATATAAACTGCATATATGTTTCCATATGATTTTACCCGTTATCATACGTTCATTTGAAACATTTATATACTTTTTTTTACCAATTTATTTGTTGCAAGCGTGCGCTGCCCGCTCTACCTTCCACGATTCGACTCGAACGAACGGGACCGCCATCTTGAAGGTATCGTTTGCAGCGCCGCGACGCGGTTCTGAAACGAACCTGGGGGATTTCGGGGCTCTGTCAACATACGGTGCCCCCAGTGTTTCCTAATCGTCAAGGGGTTGAGCCGGCCCGCGCAAACGCCGCATTACTCAACGTCAGCGAGGTGTTACCCGTCTGGCTCGCCCGCCTCACCTAAAAAAAAGTTTTTTTTTTATTTAACCGAGGAGACAGGCGCGGGTGCGAGTCCTGGGTGGGTCTGTGCCAGAAACGACACTTTTTCCTTTCTGTCTTTGTTTCGTTTAGTTTTTGTTCGTTGCAGTATCTTCAAACCTTTGGCGCTTCGAAAATTCCGCCGTAAGGGCTTTCGTCAGGCGGGCGCGTTAGCCGACAGTGTGCTGGAAGCTATAATATGCACCCGTTGGACCAGTCGTACTATACGTCTATCTTTTGTCACGTGACCCTCCCACACCCAACCGCCGAGAGTGTGATCTGGTGATCAAAGCGAGGTAGTTGATTGGTCCGGTCAGCGCGTAACTTTTAACGCACTATCAGCTTGGGGTATCGTGGGTAGCGCCATTTTGAGAGCGAGAGAGAAAAGGGGAGAGGGCTACCGGCGCTTTCCCCTTGCTGGTTGTGTAGAAAGAGTGAAAGTCCCGGATGAGAGGCTTGGCCGGTGTTGGGTGTATGCAGTGCTCCGACTTCGTTCGCGCTTTCTTCTCTGTTTCAAACTCCCAAACCTAATTAGAGCCATGGTCTTCGATGGCGACAGTCCCCCGGTCATCGGGACACCATTGCTGGGTGATAGGGTGCACGAATAACGACAGAAAGCGTCGAATGCTGTCCGAGGACCTATGTAGATTGTCACTGGAATCCGGCAAGGCGAGTGCCGCTGCAATGTTTTTAAGCTCCATCGCTTTCCACATGACCTCGGTCTCCGGCGGCAGTGGATTGCATCCGTAAACCGAAAAGACATTTTCTAGTAGTTCCAAGATGGCGGAAGAGACGGAGATCGATTCTCCAAGATTTCCCGTGCGCCTGCTCGCTGACGCTTGGTCAGTGCGCTAAAAAACTATTTATTTGTCCGCGAATCCGAAGCGGTCGGGACCAGGATCATTTTTACGGGTGACGGAGATGTTGATGTGCGTTAGGAAAACGAGCAATGTTGATATTTAAAAGTTGCGGAAACCTCAACTTGCGAAGTTTTGCGGACGGCGAGCGCGTTTCAAACACCGTGTTTGTGGCAAAAAAAGTTAAGGATATCGTGGTGATTGCGCTTTCCCTGGCCATTAGTGCTCTAAACATGAGAGCGCGGACACGGTGACCGTCAAGCTCCGGAAGAGCAGCGTTCACAGTATTTTATGTCTTCGCGTCACGGGCTCGCTGCTCACCGTCGCAGTTTTAGAGTGTTGCTACACGTGATCAAACTGCGCCGTGGTTTTTGATAGAAAGTGTCAGGATATCGTGGCCGCAGGCTACCGTGCGGTGCAGCATTGAAACCGGAAGCTTGCGCTGCGCCTTTGAAGCACAATTTTCAGCGCGCGCCAGGAGCATTGAAGCGCTCATGGTATACCCTGCGGGAAGGTTATGCAAAAATCTGCCCATTAACGTCATTGACGTGTTTATGGAGTTATATTTATTGCTCTATCAAAAATAAATATTTTATTATACCGTACGTTTCTAACACAGACGCGCTTAAAATGCTTCGAGCATTTTCTTTGGTTGCTTTTGTAATTATCTGAAAGGAAGTACGCGTATTCTGTATTTTGAAAAGTGCCTGGAGCAAATTGTCATGTTCCTTGTAACAACCTTAAAACGTGAACCCATTCCCGATGTCCATTGCTCGACATACCGTTGCGGGACCGGTTTTTTCCTAATTGGGGCAAAGAATAGACTTTTCGTAGACCGTACGCTTAAGCCCTACACTACAGGTGGAGCGTTTGCCGTCACGTTGAGCGCAGATTGAGCTGGCGACCACAAGACCAGAAATCCGCAGCGTATGCGAAATACGAAAAGTCCCTAATGAAACTAGACATCCCGGTCTATTTATGCAACACTGTTGCGAAGCGAAACATCTATTTTAACGCGCGCTTTTTTCGTTAAAAGTACTACACGCACGAACACGCCGACGAGAACTAAGCGGCGAGAGCAGCAGCAATTGGACGACAGACCCTGCCACCGTCTCCTTCTCCTCTTGTTCGTTGTTCGTCCGCGAGAGGGCGAGCGGCGGGCTGGAACATGTCGCGGTAATTTGCGGGGGCTGTATGTCGAGCGCCCGTCCGTCTCCGATTCCGTCATTCGTCAGAAGGAGCGCACATCATCCGTCAGAACGTCGGCCATGACAGCTGGCTTTGCAGCGTTGCGAGATGGTTACAGATAGTGATCATGGCCCGACGGGAATGATGCAGCTACCACTATTTAGAAACGCATCTTAGCCTGCGAGATGTGGCTAAGAGATTCTGCGAGAAGCGGCGTTCGAGGCAAGGGATGACGCAGGAATGCAGACGCAAGTGCAGTCTCTCTTACGAATATAATAGATGTAATTTGTTATTTTCGTGTAGAAACGGCATTCTACATACCTTGCCTCCTTTTTTTTCTTTGTTCAAAGATTACCCCGCATTGCCCGGAGGCGTTATTGCAGGGGGGTTACAGTTTTGAAAAAAATACATCTTCATTTGTAGAGCACACCTGGTCCTCAGACAGCCTATTCCACTTTGCAATGGTTTTAACAAAAAAAGAATTTGCATACATGTTCGTCCTGGCGTGGTACTCTCGGATTTTGAAAGCATGTTCAGTCCGCCTAGAAACATAATGTGGATGTTTTAAATATACTTCTCTGTTAATGCCAGTTTTATTATTATATATGAGAAATAAAAACTTCAGTCTCAACTTTTCTCGTCGAGAAGAAAGCAGTTCCCAATTCAATTCGCTTTTCATTTTAGTGCAGCTCTCCCTCCGCCCATAACGACCCAGTACAAACCTAGCAGCTCTATTTTGAATTCTTTCCAATTTATCAATCAAGGTTATTTGCGGAGGGTCCCAGACGGCGCAGGCATATTCTAAAATCGGCCTAACACATGTTAAGTACGCAGTTTTCTTTAATTCAGGTTGTGAACATTTCAAATTCCGTTGAATAAAATTGAGCGCCCTGCCAGCTTTTAGGATGACATCATCAACTTGAGCATTCCAAGAACAGTCGGATGACAGTGTGACACCAAGGTACTTGTAGGTATTTTCGCTATTTATTAGGGCGTTATCTATCTGATAAGTACTTTCAATTTTTTTCTTTCTCTTGGTAAAACTCAGGTGTACACACTTCTTTGGATTTAAATTCATCTGCCACTTGGAACACCAAGTATTAATACAATCCAAGTCTCGTTGCAACGTAGCAGCATCTTGTTTGTCCTTAATTTTTCTATACCCAACGCAGTCGTCAGCAAACAACCGTATACAGGAGGAAATTCCCACGGAAATATCGTTTACATAAATTAAAAACAAAAGTGGTCCCAGGACCGAGCCTTGTGGGACTCCTGACGTTACGTTAACATACTCCGAACTTTTTCCGTTCAAGACAACACATTGGCGACGTTGAAATAAATAATTTTCGATCCATCGGAACATACTTGAGTCTAAGTTTAACGACTCTAGTTCACTAAGAAGGAGCGGATGCGACACAGTGTCGAACGCCTTACGGAAGTCAAGAAAAAAACAATCCGTTTGCCCTCCATCGTCAACATTGGACGCCAGTTCATGGTGAAATTCTACAAGCTGTGTCGTGCAAGATAGGCCTTTACGAAACCCGTGTTGTTGATTAATTAATATGCTGTTGTTCGTTATATTTTTCATTATTCCTGTATATAAAACATGTTCAATAATTTTGCATGCGATGGCTGTTAGTGATATTGGTCTGTAGTTTGAAACCTCTTTTTTTTAACCACCTTTATGAATAGGGACAACATGGGCGATTTTTCAATTGTCTGGTAGGATACCAGACGATTGGACTTGGTGGCTACGAGGCAAAGTGCCGGTTATGAATAATCAGGTAGTGGGTTCGAGTCCCGGTTGAGGTGGCCGCAAGATGACGGAGCCGCTTATTTCGGAGAGGGTGCACCCCGTAACCGAACTTTTGGTTGCACGCAGAAAGGTCCCCAAGGTAGTCGATATGAATCCTCAGTCCTCCCCTCCGCTGAGGCGTGTCAGAAGCTCTTCATTGGTTTACGGTGCTGGCGGTTACATGTTACTTTTTTTAGTAACGTCGTAACCTACCTGTTACACTTATTTCCAAAACTGTAACGCGTAACGTACTTACGTTACTCGTTTCGAGGAACGGGTAACCTAGTTATGATACTCGTTACGTATTCTTCCCAATACTTAAAAATGACACTCAATTTTTTTTCGTGTTTTTAGGCGCCGTTTTTGTGGCTATTTAGGTGGAACCGTAATAAACAGATGGCAATTGTATTCATAATGGAACAGCGCGAATTTTACAAGGACAGAGGAAGGAACTGGACAGGACGAGCGCTCGTCCTGTCCAGTTCCTTCCTCTGTCCTTGTAAAATTCGCGCTGTTCCATTATGAATACATACCAACTCGCCCAGTAATCCTGTATGGCAATTGTGTTCAATTTCTGAGTAGACATAACGTACGTTTTTTGAAATCTGACGCTTATGCATACCTGAAAATGTCAATACAGTAAAACATGTAAATTCGTAATTTAAAAAAACAGTAACGGAAAAGTAGCGTGCGTTACTTCTCATCGGTAACGGTAACGCGTTCCTTTCATTTCTAGGTAACGTAGGGGGTAACGCGTTCCTTTTATATGCAAGTAAAGTATTTGGTTACTCTTTCTTTTTTTCGGTAACGTCTTTAACACCGTTGGTTTGGCACGTAAAACCCCACCAAATTAGACTTTGTTATTTATACCTTTGCAGTCGAAAACATGTTTCTCGTTCGTTTTGTATCGACAGGTTGTCAGGGTCTCACCGGCCATGCTTTTAAACTAAAACATTTATATATAGTAGTGATAAAGACCAAAAAGAAGTTGAACGCGGTAGGATTCGCCGTTTCTTTTTTTACTAGTCATTTTAGTGTAGATGGATGGATGAATAGATGGATGTTACCGGCTATACCCTTTGTAACGGGCGGTAGCGTGCGCCACCTAGCCGCCACCAACACAGTGTTTACAAACAGGTCCGCAGTGCCCACACGTGGTGTGGGCACTACGGGTGCACAGAAACCGAATTCGGTAGTAGTGAAGTGTCTGCGCATGCGCGGTACCGACAGGAGCGCCACCGCAGTGGCGTCTGACGTCAGCGAGTCGAGTCGGTCTATGCACTGTCGCACTTTTAAGTCAGACCGCCTCTGAAGCTACGTATTCGACGGAGTCGATCGAGCAGCTCAAAAAGTGCACCGTCACGGCACTCTAAAGCAATTCGTCTAAAGCAATTTAATCACGCACAGCGAGAAATGCGTCCCGACCGTACGCTTTTTTTTGTGCGCGATTGGTTCAGCCACAACAACAACAAGCGCCGTGACGAGGCACTTTTGAAGCTGCTTGATTGGCTCATTCTATATAGGATAAGAGCGTCAAAATGACGAACAAGTGAAATAATGACGAACGGAGTGCACTTTCAACTGGGGTTTACTAATGAAACAAAAAAAACAAAAAAACATATGACACATAGTATCGAAAAGACACGTTACTGAACCAACACCGCAACAATAATCTACAGCTCATGAAAGCATATTTCAAAAGATTTCAAGTATGCCACCTCACAACTAACAGGGTCATGAAGGGAGTACCGAAACAAAGTGCCTTCCTCACACTTCATTGCATGGAACGCCTCTGGTATCTCCCTGGTCTTTTTGTTCTCGTTTAGAGTCATGAGAATGGTGTTGTCATGCTTTGGGACACAATCGCATCTACTACAGTGTACTGCCAGATTACACGAGGGCGATGATTTTTTCTGACAGAGAATGTTCTCTTACTCTTTTATTTATTATATTGGCGCGATTGTCCTATGCACACTCTACCACAAAACATATCAATCTCATACACCTCCCCTACACAGCACTCTACATACCACATCGCGGTGAGTTTTAATAGGCCAATTGTCACGTTGTATAAATTAAAGACTCGGAGAACATACTCTGCCAGTAAAGCCGTCGCCTTCGGTTAATCTGGCAGTACACTGTAGTAGACGTAATTGTGTCGCAAAGTTTGGCAGATATTTTTTACTTAGAACAGGCCCAAAATAAGGTGGGAGATATCGGAGGCGCGAAGGCCCATGTTTCTGCGCTCCCTCAAAACCCCGTTTGATTCTGAGGTGGGATATTTGAAATAGTTGAAAGTGGTTCGATATTCTGTAAATGCCGGTGCGGCGTTGCTTAAGTCACACGTCTTTTTTATATCATGCTGTATATGTTTTTCCATTAGTAAACTTCAGTTTAAAGAGCGCTCTGTGGTGTCCGTCATTCTTTTATTGGCCCGTCGTTTCTCAGCGCTTTTATCCTGTACAGAATGTTAAGAGACATGCCACAGCGCCATCTTATCCGGGATTTTCTCAACTCCAACAAGTGCCACGGCCGCAACCGTTGGTCACAGTCTCGAGCTCGAACGTCAGAGTGCCCTGTCTTACGTTGTCTGGGGACCCCGACGAACGTCAGAGCGCCCTGAACGACGGTGGCCTTTCTGGCCACCTTTCGTTCCAAGACTGGTTTCCGATTGTTGTCATATCCGGCGATGCCACGATCTCGTTGGCCTGTCGTGCCAGCCCTAATAGCCTCGTTACCGCGGGACAGGCAATGAGGGCACGCCCTGTCGGGCATGTCAGACAGGGCGGCGGAAACTAGAAGCACGAGATTGGGGCTGTGAAAGGTATACAGTCTCCAGCATTACGGATGACCCATTCGACGATGCGGTTTCGGGCAGTTGTGCAGGACTCGCTTTGGCCGGGATCACATTGCTTGGGTTGAGAAAATAGACGATATAATCAGTCACTTTTTTAAGCATGTAATCTAAAACTTTAGGAAACTAAAATTACAGTCAGTACGTAAAAAAGCAAAGTTCGCACAAACTATGGCTTGCAACAACTTGCATATCTCTAGGAGAGTTCACACCTAGGTTAGTTTGTAACGTGTACAAAATGAAACAACGAAAAAAAAACAACAACAACGAAGGACAAGTTAAAGAAACTGGACAGACCAAGCGCTTCTCGGTCTGTCCAGGTTCTGTCGTTTTTGTCTCGGTCTGTCCAGGTCTTTCTGTGCATATCTCCTTTTTATCTGCTAAACAGACACCCTATACAGTCTCTGAACTACAAATGACTACGAGAGTTTTTTGTCATTGTTTTAAATGTCTTTGAACTACAAACGAAGGGCAGCCCAACTTGCCTCCGCCCGTCAGAATAAATTGTTATCGTGCTGTTTTATTGATCTTGGTTGCCGTTTATGCCCCCTGTTAGCGTACACTCAAACAAGAATCGACAAAAAATATGAAATACGCGCGAAGATAGCTGCTGATTATGTTGGTCTTTGCCCTCCGAAAATGGCGACAGCGGGACGCAAGGCCAGGGAAGGGGTGTTAGCATGCGCAGAAGCTTACTGGAAAAAGGTCCATTGCAAGCTTAGCGCCCCGACTGGAGCCCCATGGACAACAACACGCAAAGCGCGCGCGTGACCGTGGTCTTGACAGGCGTGCAATAGACCATATGCGAAATTGTTCGAACGTCTGGCAACACCGTGCGCTGCCATCTTTGTTATATAGATGAAGGGAGAAAGGTATGCGGATGACATAGTACTTATGACAGATAACCAGGATACGTTACAGGAACTGGCTGCAATATGTGGAGAGGAAAGGGACACCTTGTGCATGAGTTTTAGTTGTGACAAATCTAGAGTAATTGTGTTTAACGACGAAAAGAAGGAACCCCTAAGGATACAAGACATTGTAATAGACCATGTAGGAAAATATAAATATCTGGGAGTCTAGCTCAACGAGGGAAGGATATATCTAGACGAACATGATGTCAATACAATTAGAAAAGGAAAATAAATTAATCAATTATAAAGCTCAAGGCACTATGGAACTATAATAGATATGTAATGGTCAGAGGTATATGGAAAGGGGTGATGGTACCAGGACTGTCGTTTGGCAAGCGGGCAAGCCGGCCACGTTGCGGCGGTCGCCTATTGTTCGCCGTCACCTAGGCTAGAGGTAGCCGGCGCAGAAACATCGGGAAGCAATTTGGCGACGAACAGCACAGCGGACAGTGTTTCCGTCATGGTTTATGGCGGGTACGAATACTGAAGACTTTTTCGGTAGCCGGCGTAGAATCATCGGGGGAAGCAATGGCAACGAGCGGCACAACGGAGAGTGTTCCCGTGGTGATTACGACGGAGTTTAAGGAAGTTACAAATCCAGAAAGCTTCTTCCGTGGTACCAGTATGACGAAGGGAAAACTCCTTCATGAATCTGGCCACGTGTACGACGTGATGGAGGTCCGTTTCGATGGACAAGTGGGTGTCACGGCGCGCTGTACTCCGCAAACAAAATTGAGCGCGACCGCAAAAACATTTCGAGCTTCGCGTAAGTAGATAAGAGAGTTTTCTTAGTTGGCGTGGAGTGGACTGCGCTAATGATGTACGTTTATTGCTTTCTGAATCAGCTTAATAATAACCGAGCGACTGTTTTCGCGCCTTTATGCGATTCCCAGCACTACTATCTTTTTGTAAGCTGATGGAAACATCGTACGGTGGGCTTGGGTGGGCGACAGCATTCCGCTTCTCGATCCCGGTGAAGTATTTGCTGCATATTTTAGAGTTTGCCGTAGGTGTCCATGTTGTTCCAGCGTCGCTAGAAAAAAGTTAATTGTATTATTGGTCAGCAGCGCAAAGCAAAACGCGAACTGCAAGATGAGAAACGCCACTTACTTGCATCGACGCGCAAGTCGGATCCAGTTCGCGCGGCATTCCACGCTCGTACGGATTCGAAGTAAAAGCGTCGCAAAACTGTCCCGCCGTGGACGGTTTCTGTACATGCCAGGCCGGTTCAGACACTTGCGTTTGAGCGCGTTTGACTGCGTTGCGGCGAGAACCGAAAGCGAGTCACCGGCACATCTGCGTCTTCGGCGATGGTCGTGGAATATAATCTGGCAGAATCTTCTTGGCACGCGATATAAGCAGCAGGGATGTCCTGGTGTCTCCCTGCCGCAACGCAGTCAAACGCAGTCAAACGCAACTGTGTGAACCGGGGCCTTGCTGATGCTGCAGCCGACCACGCAGCAATTGTTGTGGCTTTTTTGGTGCGGAATAGCCATCTCCAGAAATTACAGCGCTAATCCGCTACAAGGCACAACCAACGTAGCTACTGGCAGAAGCTTCTTGGAAGCTTCCCGATGAAAACGGACAGGTCTGCCGCTAGGGGCGCCCTGGTCGGGACTTGAATTAGATGCGCCCGGTTTCTTTGTGGTACTGTGCGTGAAATCAGAGGTTCAATCTGGATTATAATTTCGACAAAGAAGCGTAGGCAGATTGGCACTGGGAGCACATGAAAATACATTAAATGAGGGAGAAGAGGGGACATGGGCTGGCTCGTCTTTTGAGAAAAGAGAGGCAATTAGTAAGTTGAAATTTGAACAAAGGTTGACTGAGATGCACGATATGCGGTGAGCATGGAAGGTATTCAAGCATTTATGCATGAAAAGTTTAAAAAGAAAATGGACAAACCGAACCCGAAACCTTACATTTTAATTATCACACACTAGTGATGGGGCTGCGCCGACTACTTGAGTGGAAAAAGGTGTCAAAGGGTCCGAGAGCGAAAAATGTGGGAGGTAAGAATGCAAGAAAAGTCAGCTCTAACAATGCACAGGACACAAAAACAGGACATATAAAAAGTGAAATCTCGCTCGGCGCTTCCCAGGCATTGGGCCTCTTAGTGCGCCGAAAGCTATCACCCGCTATCGTTGCTCGCCACTTGTAGCAGCGCTTAGCGCGCGCCAAGCGCTGCTACCAGCGGCGAGCTTCCTCACACCGGGCGCGTCGAGCGCAGCAACGATGGCGGTGATAGGCTTCCAGCGCACTAAGGAGCCGGTTGCACCAACGCCGCTTAGCGAAAAGCGGAGCTTAGCCGGGAAGCTAAGCTAAGTTTCGGTTTCGTTCGGTTGCACCAAAATCGCTTATCGCTAAACCTAGCACTAAACTGCGCTTATCTTGAGCGCCCAACATTGGGCGCTTTGCTTTTGCCTGTTTCTTAATCCTGGATTATAAACATGGCGGCTGGTTTGTGGCGGTCGACGCGGTGGACGAAATTGGTTCTACAAAGTGTTTTAGGCCACGACAGCGTGAGAGTGTCGACAGAATGGCCTTCGATTGTGACAAGGATGCAAAATATTGTCTCGTGAAGTGTTTATCGACCCCTGTTTTCAAGCTGGCTCTCCACTCTCAGTGCGTGTTAGCCCTAACCGAGATACGCACGGAGCTGTGGGGCTCACGTCTGTCTTCCCGTTGGTTTTTCTGTCAACGAGCTTGTTCGTATGTACTTACTGATTTTCGCATAACTGTAACGTATTGCTATTTAACACCTTGTTAATTTCTGCTTGCAAAGCATATCCTTTAATCCGATCGGTGCGTTGAATAGTAGCCGTACATGATCTCGGCTATCAGCTGATTGTCGGCACTTCTGCCGTTTGCATCAGATTGCGGTGCATTTAAATAATAAAACTGCGAAAATTCAAGTTCTTTAGTTTTGAGACAACCTTCAGTGAATTTTCCTTGTCTCGGGAGTAGAATCTTCACTTCAGAAAACTGCGTTCTATAACCGCAACTTTTCTGGTGATCGTGCTTTTTAGAAATGTTTTGCTTTATATATTTCATTCGTGGCGACGACAAATCGTAACGACTACAATGCGAGATTCGTTCAGCACTGTATTGGGGCAGACTGGGGCAGGTGATGCGAAGAGACTACCGTTCTCGTCGGCACGATGTGATGTACTAGTGGGAGTTTTCGTACTTCGAAGTCTGCCGCCGTCTATTTGTATGAACTCAAGATCTGTCTATTATCACTCGCGAACAAGCTTCTGGTTCTCTATCAGCAGGAATAAAAAAAATGGTTCGGGGTGACCTTTGCGTGTTCAATAATTGACAGTTTGTATCATCATCAATGGATCTACCAGTACTATCGCTTTGATGTATTGATAGTTATACCTTCTTTCTTTGTCACTAAAGCAAAATATACGTAGTTCCATTACCAAAGGGTTTGACACAATCAGTTCAACGACGGTACAGTGCAGTTCTGTCACCTTGCTGATAGCAACGAGTACGGTCGATGCAAGCTCTCGACGACTTCTATTCGACGATTTCCGGGCATTTTCGCAGCTGCCGTGGCGAGTTCGTCACTGTTTTGAACTTCATCGGTCTCAGGCATGACTTGATTTCAGTAGTCATCTTACCTGCCCACTTATTCTCGATGATGTTTTGTCTTCAGCGATGTAGCGAGTAGAGAGTCCTTCTCGCGTTCGGTGAGATTTGGGGCCCCCGACGGCTCAATGTGAGCACGAAAACTACTGTCACTGTCAAAATATTCTGTTATCAACCGATATTAAACACACAATCACAGATGTAAAGAGCATTCGTGTTTATTTAAAGCTTTGACTCCTGTTTTTGAAAGTTAAGCGAAAAAATGATTGAATTTGGAGACCTTTAATTCGTTACTCACCGAAGAAATACAGCGAAAAGCAGACGCCAACAACTACTACTACGGCAGTTTTTTGTTTTTTTTTTTTTACATCACGTGATTCCTTTTCGCCAATCGTATTCATCCCTCTGAGCGTTCCCTAGTTCGCTCTGTTTGTCCCTACATTCCCTACGCAAATCCAGCGTTTAGCTAGGGGCGCGTCTGTAAAGCCGGGTTAACGTTGGTGCAACCGGAATTTAAACCCGTGCTTATCCGAACTCGGTTTAGGGCGCTAAGCCGACTTAGGAAAGCGCCGCTTTGGGTTAAGGTAAGCGACGTTGGTGCAACCGGCCCTAAGAATCGCAATGCCGAAGCTTGGGGAGCGCCGAGCGAGAGGCGTACACGTACTACACACATCGGAGTAGGCCACACATCTCGCCCCTCTCACTTGTAGGCTGCGTAGCCTGTATCGCGAGCCACGCGCTCTTCTGTTCGTATTTCATTTTTCCCCGATAGTACATTCGCGGCACGAGCATTACGCTAAAAAGGCACGCTTCAAGGCAAAGTGCACGTCACGTACTGGCTGACGCTGTTCGCACAATCCTGGCTATGTGCGTTTCCCTTGATACGCGTTGACTTTCTGCCATTGGGTTGGAAGTTCACTACTGATTACCCGCGTGACTAAAAGCGTCGTTGTGGCCGGCTCGCTTGGTCGAACTCTTACTATGACGCCTTAAAAGGCATTATTTATGCCTTCGTCGACAGAAATAAGAGTAATGCGAGAATTTCAACGTTGGCGTTGTTGGTTCAAAAATGCAATGGCTCCAAGCTTCCATTGTGCTTTTCAGTCGCACCATTGAACTTTTTTGTTTGCGACCCTCGATAAGTAGCCAGGATCGCAGTTCGTGACATCACGGCAAGGCAAGTCCTGGTTATGACGTTACGTTGAGGAACATACCATTGGAAATACTTGCGGACAATTTTCTGTGGCAATACTGTCAAACGCACAGGTTAGCGGGAGCTTGCGCACCTTGAGCGTTCATCTAAAGCTTGGCACGTGCACTCCTATCTTCAGAAAGGCCATAAAAAGTTGTCCCCGAGTATGATTGCATATCGCCTAGCGGTGCGTTAAATATCAAGCTCAACAAGTGCAAGGAACTATACTTCGCCTCACTCTTCCGTCCAGACGCAGCCGACGCTACGCGATTATATGACGAATCAGGCAGCGTCAAAAAGGGCACCATCATGGTGTTCGTAATGGTTCTGTCTGTGTTTTTCATCGCGAACCAATCATAAACAGAACAAGCCTCAGTGATTTGCACTGTTGACGCTGCTTGGATTGGTCCCGTTCTTCCCCGTAGCATCCGCTGCGTCTGGACGGAAGGTGAAACGAAGTATAGATACGTGATTTCTGCGGTAAATTATGAAAAATGAGGCCGACATATTGTTTGCTTTGCAATTATCTCCTTCTGGAAAGCTTGCCGACATGTTTTGGACGCGCTCGGTACCCAAACGGTGTCGTACAATACCCCCAGACGATATCCTGAGCTCTTAGTTGTCCCTTCAAGAGCCAGAAGATGCCGCAAAATTTGAGCAGTTAGAAACTTGTAGGCAGTCATTTTCAACCGGACTATTGTAATCACGAAGGAAACCATGAATACCTGCCTTACGCGCCTCGAGCAGTCACGGCGCCCCACTGGTCGAGTCGGATTGATGGTCGTCAAGACGATTTCTTTGGTCTCCACTCAATATACATGGCAAGATCGGGCCAGCTGTACTGCTTGTTCCGTTGCTCACGAACATGTTCTGACTTGTGTAGGCGTCCGTATTTACCACCCAAGAAATGACATCGACTTCTGCGGCGTCACGGCTGCAGTAAGTCAAAATAAATACTAATATATAAGGTGCATGGAACGCGTCTTCAACTGGTGCTTTTACTGGTCTATCCACCCATGTACTGGGGTCCCAAAATGGCTACAAAATGCATCACAGGAGCCAGTGTGCAGGCTGTCGGTTGTCGCGATCCTTAAGTTATCAGAAATACTGGCAAAACAGGCAAGCGAACGGGAGGGTCGCTGTTGCCATGCTCCCAACTCGTGTCTGCTTTGGTTTCGGTCGACTGATTGACTGCAGAGCGACCTAGAGAAAACAGGCGTCTGCCGCAGACTGTCCGACTGCTGTGCCTCCGCCAGGATGGCGTCTGGCCACAGCACGATACTTTTATATCGTCATCAAGAGGAACTTTGAGGGACCGCAGGTTGAGATCGCCTGAACGTACTAGTCGGAGGCGCTCTCCAGGCACCATTTGAATGCTACACCCACACCCACGGACCGGGAGTGCACCAGGGGCCGTGTACCCGGCGAGACCAAGCGGAACCAATGACTGGGATGACGTCGCTGCGACTGGTCAGCGCCGTGCCGTCGACCAATTGCAGGAGACGGCGTTGTCCTGGTCCCTTGGTCCTGCCGTGTGGCATAGGGCCCCAGAACGTATAGTCGACAAGTTCTGGAGCAAACGTGTCTCCTAGCGTTATCCATGACTCGCTGAAAGCCCGCTGGACGCTTGCCAACGACGAGTTCCAAGCGAGGAGAACCCTAGGCCGGGCGTATCCGTGGCTTGAACGCGAGCTCTGCCTCGCTGCCAGGCCGGTGGTCGGCGGCACTCGGCTCGAGTCTTGTCATTTTGCGAGCCCCCGCGCAGCCTGCCACCCCCGATGTAGACCGCGCCCAACATCATCGTTTGGAAAAAGGAAAGATTAGCAGTTGGCCCTGTCTGGAAGGTATGCTGCTGCCTCCTCGGCTGCTAGATGATGCGCCGCACGACAGGAAGCATCAGAGGGGGATGTTAAGAGGGCGAGACTCACAACTTGCTGCCTTTTTCTTTAAAAGCGGAGGGTTAGGAGGAGCGAGGAACGATATCGGTGCCGAGGGAAAGTCGTAACATAGTGTCGCACAATATGTCCAAAAAGACTTCAGGATTACCAACGAGAACTCAGTTGGGAATGTGCCATAGAGGCTGCTCTGCAACGGGCACTAACCGTGCTCGAGAACCGGCTAATGGCAGTCGCAACACCGCCACTTCTCTCACAGCGGCCACTCGGTGAACTACACGGCTGCTTGTATTGGTTCGGGAGTATCGTATTCGATAGCGTCCGGTGTGACTGTTCGATTTTAGCTTTAACCGGCGCCGAACATAACGGCGGAAGGGTTTCAGGGATGCCAAACCCCGTCTCCCGAGCGAACGTGCCACGAATTACTACTGAATTTAGGTTCGCTCAGGTCGCGACCGCTACCTGAAATCATTGGTGAGACATGGTTATATAAAAACAATATTAATTGTGCCGCAAACCTGTTTAAAAAAAAGATGATTAGAAAACATCACGCGCCCATTATTTTGTACTAATCTAAAAAAAATCGTCCAAAAACAGATATTGTGCCGCAAATTCTTGTTGAAACTTGCTTTTCTGTTGATTTTACACAAAACAATGCTTTTTAAAAAGTTCGTAAGAACCACAATAAAAATAAATAAATTAAGCCACCATTTTGGCACTTTGAGCCTTTGAGTTTCCGGTACCCTGGGAACATCAGTGACCAACGTTAATCAAACACTCAATTGGGAAACTCACCGTCACTGGGCCGCTGGCGTCCACTGAGACCGAGCTAAATACGACTAACAGCGCCACTATGTATCATTTGTCGATAATGTGGTCACCTGAGCTTTTAGAAAGCATGTTTTTGCGTAAAAACCAACAGAAAAAAACCCTTTTGTAGTAACTTTATTGGAGTTTAGTACAAAACGGCGGACGCGTATGTTTTCCAAAATCTTTAGTTTGCAAGGTTTTGCAGTACAATTAATATTGTTTTTATACAACCATGTCTCAGCGGTGCTTTCAGGTAGCGCGTCCCGACCTAGGTGTATTTTAACTTCGGTAGTATAGACGCGGCTGGGGAGACGGGGGTGGCACCTTTGGTAACCTCTTCCGCTGTATCTGTTTCGGCGCACAAATGGCCGATCAAAGCCAACAATGGAAGTAACGCGCGATTCCTCGAATGGCCGCTGTGGGAGAAACGAAACGGCGGCGTTGTGTTCGCCATTAGCTCGGTTCTCGGAGGGCAGATCGGGGCCACTTTCTGAGAGCAGTCTCTATGGCAGTTTCCCAACTGAGTGGTTTAGTAACGTTGTCAGTGACTAACAGTAGCCATATAAAGCAACTTTCATGTTTCAACTTATCGCTAAAGGGTGGC
>JAZHYW010043046.1:0-10060 GCA_037355805.1 Ixodes ricinus
GAAACTTGCCTCCTGGAAGACGTAATAATGTACAGCCCAAGGTCTTCGTTAAATCTCCAACTTTGTTGTCCGTGTAGCATTTATACTTTGTAGCACTGGTGACATAAGCAAGCTCGACAGGCTGCAAACCCGGAGCGACCGGACGTCGCTTGGGACGCAGGAGGCACTTCATGTTTGTAAACATCAGAAATGGTCTATACCAAATGATTGCCAAAAGAAAAGTAAATGCACTGTACCAAAATTGTTTTATATATGAACGGTTATAGTGACGTCACTCCCCACGTCGCAAGCTGCCGTCGCCGTTGTAGCTTACTCAACGGTAATCTTTACAGGAAACGTACGCGGTGAGCGCTATGTGCTTCGCGTTGTTATCAGGAGCGCCTTATCATCAATTATCTGGTTCGGATGCTTGTTTTGTGCTTGTGCTTTATCGAAGCGAATGCTGTACTGTATGTTGTGTGCGTGATATGCACTTTTCGCTTCAATCGCTGAAGGTTTTCTTTTCCCCGTGAGGACGACGACACGAAGAAAATCAAGAAATACCACCTGTGAGTCATCACATTGCTTCGCTGTAAAACTGTCTGCTGACACGTTGAAGCATACATGAATCAAACATGTTTCGATCGTGATCGAGGCGGGTCCGCAGATTCTTCTTTATGATATCCGCAGCGAACACCGTGAGTTTTGTACGATGGTGAGCGGTGCGACTTGGCAGTGTAACTCTGGTGAAAAGCCGAACCAAAGTCAGTATTAGTGATAGCGATTCACGAAGACTAAATACAAGCACTGCCAAAAAGATCACGCTAATGGAAAACAACCGTGGGATCCACTCTAAAACCGATATAAAAAGTGCTACCACCCGCTTCTCGGTGGGCATTCCGCGGGCTGGCTGCTTCTTCAGCAACCTTGTGCACCATGACATGTTCGTACTCAAAAAGGTTACTCTTCAAATACTGCCACTTTCTTCGCCGTGTTTTCGGCCGTCCCAAACGGACGTTTTCTGCTCGTTGTCTGATTTTTTATGGCCGTTGTTTCTAAACAGTGCATCCGGCTATCGCGCACGAAGATTATTACCAGCCGCTTGCTCGAACGCGTCATGGTGCCCAAGCGGCATTCACTGACCGGCCAGGGTTTAGTCGGTTCCTGCTCAGCGCGAGCTTGCGATTAGCTTCCACCACGCCTCTGCAACGTGCATTGCGCACCAGCGACATTCTGGATTGGAATCCAAGCGTGCGAAGCCAAATGACGCAGCACTTCGTCGTGCCAAGGCGTGCCATTCGATTATGCTGCCTGACTGCGAAACTTGCGTTCGACGAGTTGTGCCTTTCCCCTGAGGTGCTGCACTTTCGTAAAAATTTCCACGGGTTCTCAAAGGCAGCTACAACCGTTTACATGTAGGGTTTTTAAAACGTCTTCGGCGTATGACGTCGAATGACGGCGAACGAGCAGAAAAACCTGTCTCTGCACGCAACCGCCTATAGCCTCCGCATTAACGCTTCACTCGGCAGATTTTACGCAGTCTAAGATGGCCGATTCGTAACGTCCGGTGACAGAAAATTGTCATAAAGATTAGTTGGTATAACGCACTGATCTCTATGACAATTTGCTGGGTCGCTGATCTCCACTTTGAGCCCATTGCGCGATTGGGGCCACCGGTTGGCCATCTTATGTCACCCGCCGAAGCGTTGTCAAGGCTGTGGTCCCGTGATCTTGGCGTCTGTTGTCACGTGACCTACATATAGTGACCATGGTAACCGTCTAGGCTTGACAGCGCTAAAGCGGGTGACGTAAAATGGCCGACCGGTGGCCGCATTTACGGAGGGGCGATCAGCGATCCAGCAAATCGTCATAAATAGTAGTGGTATAACGCGCTCGCACGTTATTATGAGAAGAACTATGGTTGAACCTGTAACCAGCTTTTCCGAAATACAAAAAAATATGCAGGTAAAATTATACTGCCATGGCTGTCGACAGGGAATACTGTCCGGCCATTGCGGTTTTCTGCGGATGAAAAAGCTATACACACCACCAGGTTAAAAAAATGTGTCTCAGGTGAAAACAAAAACAATATTTCCGAATGCGTTCTTGAAAAAATACAAAAAACAACAACAAACATATTGCTGTATTAAGCGTGAAAATCAAATTCTGTCCAGAAGAAACACTGCACGATTGCAAATGGAAGTATACATCTTTACCTCTCGTTCGTTGTCAAACACATGGGCGCAGTGTAATGTGATTTCCAACATCAACTTGATAAAACTTTCTTCGATTTAAATGCTTTTCAAGATCAGGGGCCGAATCTGTTAAGAGCACCGCAGGTCGGAGCACGTAGAGCGAAAGGTCGAGCTGCAGAATCCAGGGATCGTGTGTTCGATCGCCACCACTGCCAGCTTGGATCTGGAGCGAGCGTTCTACCGGTAGTATACCGGGTGGGGTCGTGCGTCACTCCTGCGTGGTGCACGTTAAAAACCCTAGGCTAGTGGTGGTACTGCACTGGCGAAATTTTTCATCCACAACGCAGAAGATTCCCGCAGTCACGGAGTGTACTTAACGCGTTCCTCCTGGTTCTAAACAATAACACGTTTTTGTTGTACCTAGAGAAGAGAGTGCCAAACCTTTATTTTTTCCGGGTTCGTAGTCGCAAGTTCAGGGAGCCGGTACGGGCAAAGAAAAAGTGATTTTTCACGCTTAATACAGCAATATGTTTTTTAATGCGAATATTAATGCGAATAGCATTCTTTGGATACTTCACGCACTTTTCGTCTATCTATGTATCTATCTGGCTATCTAACCTCTTACGCCGCAGGTCGATAAATAAATAAAAAGACCGGCGCCGGCTGGGGATTCGAACCGTTGACCCTTTGATCAGCAGGCAGACGCGCTAACCACAGAGCTATGAAGGCAGTCATTCAACGCACTCTAAACGGTTGTTTATATCTTTACCATAGGACGCGCTTTACAGCGCTGTCACAACTACCGGTGCGCGCGCGTTCCATGCACGAGGGCTCATTCCGCTCTCGTGAGGCTGAGCACGGCCGCTAGCATCACCCTCTCCCGCGCTCGGGAGAGGGTGATGTAGCGGCCGTGCTCAGCCTCACGAGAGCGGAATGAGCCCTCGTGCATGGCAACGCGCGTGCACAGCGCAGCTCGTGCTTACAGCGCAACAGCGCGCTCGTGCAATGAAAGACTATCAAACAACCGTTCTAGATGCCGTTGAAGCTGAGACATAGCTGAGACGCCAGAAAGTCTGGTCGGTACCATTTTGAGTGTTTGTGCGTATGGCGCGTGCTTTGCTCGCCTTCCTAAGTGACACAAACGCACGTGCTGGGCTGCGGAGATCGTGCGCAGGGCTGTGAAAGTGTCAACAAATTTAGAATCGCCTCAAGAGTGGGCTGGCGTATCTAGAGTGTGCCGGCCACCTGACGAACGCGCATAACTCCGCACCGTTTGATGCTATTCGCATTAACGTAGATAATCATTCCCAAAGGATGGGTTCTGCTGATTTTTTTTCAAGTACGGCGTGATGCACAATAAGCAAGATCTGACTCAGGGTTTACGGGCCGCCAAGACAAACGTATGAAGAAGGCTCCGGGTGATCCTAAAAGGAGTTTAAGGTTCTTGGTACGGTAATCTTCCATCTGGAAGTTGGCATCCGCCACGGCTTGTTTCACCAGACTTTCGGTGACGTTGGCCTGAGCAAAGGCGGCGGTTCCCACAGGAGTAACTCTTTGAACCACCCACGCCCACGAGGACAAGCAGACCGCCGGGCTTCGCGAGTGTTCCCACGTTGCAAACCGCGCTTCGGATTGATTCGTGGTCCGTAGTGGCCAGATTCCAGGCGGCCGCGGGAAGAACGACGTCGAAGGATTCTCTGTGTTCCTCGGGCCAGCGCTCCGGGTTCCAGGACGTCGCAGGGAACCTACACTTGCGGATGAAGGACCGTGTACGCTCCAGTATGTTCTAACCCCCTTTCTTGATGTCGCTGTAAAAAAAAAGTATTATAAACATATGGTGGCTGACTCTCAGCGCAGATAGCTTGTAAAGATATGAACGCTACACAATTTTGGGGTTCACTTTGCGCCGCTTCAGTAATCTAATCCTGTGTGCCCGCTAAAAAAAGAAAAAAAAAATTCAGATTCCGAGCTACAAACGGGTTGTCTGTGTTAGTCTTTCCAATATATTATACGCTTCAAAGAATCAGCTATCGGCGTCCTCATTTCTGAATTCCCCCCCGCCCCCCCCCCTTCGAAGTTTCCGCTGAATGTAAAGCACCGCGAAAAAGGCAGAAGCCAGCACCTGATCTCGCCACACCGCACTGTCCTTCCACACAATATAATCTTTGTCCTCACGAATCACTTCCAGTAAGGGATTTGGCTGTAGCCCGAACCCTTTGCGGCCGCAGAGGATTGCCGAAACCTCGGGGTTTGGTAACGTAATCTGTTTTCGTCTTGCGGAGCAGATTGTCCGCGCGTAGCCTCGGAAGCCTTGCTTACTCTGGCTTCAGAGTCTGCGTTCAGCGTGTCTATCCCACTTAGAAAATGCTTCGTTGTCACGGTGACGATAACTATACTTCAGACTAATAGTGCCCTAGAAGACAAGGGCCGTTGCTTGATGTTGTGCCTAGATGAGGGAATAACCGTCATGGTAAGTTGGATAATTAACTACAATTCGTTCATTAACGTTTTAACGGTTGGTTTTAGAGGCCATGTTGCAATTTTAGTGTTTGCGAGAATTACTATTAGAAAGCAGACCAATAAAAAAGTCGAATATGTAATTGTTTCGAGATACTAATCGATAATTGTTCACGTTGTTTTAGCCTAATTTAAAAATTGCGCGCAAAAAAGAGCGCAGCAAGCCCTACCCCCAATGACGCTTAGAAGAGTGACGCATTCGTTTAGGTAGCGTGTTCACTCCTGTCTTCGGCGCACTCACCAAGGACATGCTGCCGAGATAGTGACGACAGGATTGTAATAACTACGTCACCCTTCCAAGCGTCATTCTGGGCAGGGTAACAGGGCGCTCTTGCTGACGCAATATATATATGTATATTTTTAAATCGAACTAAAAAATGTTTTTGTTTTTAAATTTTGTTTAAATTAAAATTGAATACCCTGCATTTCCGGCTCGTTATATGACAAGCCCCTCTACTTGTGTCTCTTTGCATGAAACATTTGTTCGTTTTGAACTGTTACAGAATGCACCAAAAGAAACCTAACTCGCGACCGAAACAATCGGTATGGGCAAAGCGGATATCGTGATAACACAAAATGGCGTTACTCCTTTCTCTTTTTTTTTCTTAAAAACTTATCGCATAAAATTTTTATGAATCAGAGGCCCAAAATGGCGGATGAAAGTAGTCATCCCCCGGTTGTCGAGACTACGCTGCTGTGGTTGCCAGACTGTCAAAATCTTTCTAAGAATGCCAAACTCTCTCAGTATAATGGGCTCTGGGTAGGGCCTTCCCTATTCCGCGACCCCAGCAAAACGACGGCACCTAGCGGGCTTTCGTGTTTACATGTTGTCGTGGTTTGTGCGGTAGAACAGTTGTACCGGTGACTGTGTCGTAACCGTAGTATCGCCTTGTAGAGGCCCAGGTTGCTCTGCACGCGACCTATGCAACCGCGTGAGCCAGACATACTGCGTTTATCAACGTTCATCAGCACCGTGGAAGGACAGGGGCATTCCTTTTCCAGTTTCCTCGAAGAAAGTCAAGCCTCTGGAAGTTCGCTTACCCCAACACATCGCCGCAGGTTCGAACCATGGAAGATCAAAAGCGGGGCAAACTGTTTTGAGTCCAATGCTTGCTTTCGGGTGCCCCAGCGTTGTGCGTTGAGCTGGCACATGGCACAGCGTTCGACCTGGATTCGACCGCCATATTTGCCCGATAGTGGCGTCCCCTGTAGGTCGCTGGAGTCGCGAATATACTGCCTCTCGAATTCATCCGAGCCGCGCGCCTGGGTTGGCCGTAGCCTGAATTCGCGCTGCGTTCTGAACGTTGTAAGAGCTCTGCGAAACACGTTGCCACACTAAATGACCACAATGTGAACTCGAATGTTCGTTGGTGAATATGATGGCTCGATTGTTAACGCGTTCAAGCCTACAAATAATGCAGCGCTCTGCCCCCCGATGTGAACCAGAGCCGTCTGACGTGCCCTGGAACAGTTAAACCGAGGTGCACTTCGGTTTTAGAAACTTTCGAACAAAAAAAGAATATAGTTCCCCTTAATTTCAAAACTTAACAAAGAAAAAAAAAGTCATTTAGATGTTTATGCTTATACAGCGTAAGGTCGGTCTGCCTTCGAGGTGTGGCGACGCTTGTTTACACTGTAAGGGAAACATTTAACTAGGAGCAAGAAACACGGCCAGCCTGGGGTCTCTAACACGCTTCACGAAGAAGTGATGCACGACCGCACACCGGTACGATGTTCACCCAGATCGCAGCGGGCACGGGTCGGGATTGAATGCAAGATCCCCCGGTTTCTGCATCGTGAGCTTTCGCTTCGGGTGCACAAATGCTCCGAGATGCGGTTAAACTTCACATAAAAATATTTGGCCAAATTGCTGGGCAGTTGTGTTGCATACGTTAAACGTTCTATGAAACGTTAGGGATGCTAGAGCATCACAAACCTTTATCGATACATGCAAAAAACGCCAGACACCTACGTTCACGGCGCTCTTAATCAGAGAGTAGAGTACACACTTGATAGTTATTCCTAGAATGAAGCGATACTACAGCTAATCGGGCTGATAAACATGGCTACCTTCCAGAGCCTTCCAGACTCTCGAGCTCCTCTTCCTCAGTGCGCACAGGCGGTCGGGCGCCTCCTCGCCTACCGCTCGGGTCACATGAGCTCCCATTAACCAATCAGAGTCGAGCACCTCACTCCTCCTCACCCACCCGTCGGCCAATCAATGTTCAGCCTCCGGGGCCACGCTTTTATCTAAGCTTTACGAAATGCCGACCACCTAGCCAGGAACGCATCATGTTAAAATTACGCTCCTGGCCTCTCGTTCTCTCATGTTTCAAAGACGCGCGGTATTCAGGTACTGAAATTCGAATCCGATATCGTTTCATGGACTCCTTAACGTAATGGATTAGCGTACCTATAGCCCTCCAAGGCAGCAACTTGTTTGGCACGGATGGTCCAGTCGATGGCACCTTGATCCTTGCTGAGCCACTTTTCGATTTCGAGCCTATTTCCTTCGACCAAGTCGCTCAGCACAATGTGTTTTGAATCGACTGGAGGCCACGAGCGAACTCCAGACGAAGGGACCGCTGCCCACTTCCACCAGTGTCCCGCCCTGAGTCAGACCTACGGAAAGCAGAGCAGAGTTTCTGATCAGCCGGGCATCGTGGCGAGCAATTGCCGATTCATGGTTTCTTTGCAATTGCGTATTTAAAACTCTCCCAGTTCACTAACATGGCATATTTCGTAGTCCCGAATCGTGAGTCACACATATCTATGTATATATATATATATATACAGGGTGTTTTAGAGAACTCAGGCCAAATCGCTCCATGCGAAAACTACTCATCGCAACGAAAAAAATGCTTGTGTCGTTTTGGTCCCGGGCCAGGGGCCCATTTAGGAAAATTATTAAAGTCCGGGATAATTAAGTTGTTAATTATTTTTGCGTAATAAACTTTTTTAATATTGTGTTTAAGGGCATTGTTTCAATTAGAAAATTGCTCAGCATTGTCTAAAAACACTAAATCAACAAATTGCAGAACGATAGAAGGCACGCGAAGCATTTTACGGCTTTCGGAAAAACCGCACAAAATCGACGGGTTTTTAAGTTTCGGTTTGCTATCGGAGCGCATCTCCGCCCCGACGGTACCGCGCCCCGTGGAGAGACAGTGCAACCAACCTCTGCTGCGCTGTCATCGCGCGACGCAGCAGAAGCTGGTTGCACATCCCCAGGATGTCCTCAGGACAACATTTTGAGGACATTCTGATGTCCTGAGGATGTCCTCAAATGATCCTGGAAGCATCCTGAAAACGTCCTATTGTCCGGCCTCAAGACATCCTCAGAACGTCCTCAGGAGGGCAGCCAAGGATTTTTCTAGTACATTTTTAGGACAATGCACTGCAGGTGCAGCTGTTCACTGAGCTGTTAAGCGCCGTTCACACATATGCAACCGAGTAAGACCGAGAGAGACCAGACCGGTTTTTAAGCCTCTTGCGAAGTCTCAGGACCGGATGCGCTGCTGCGGAGCTGGTTCTAAGACGTCGTAAGAGGCTTAAAAGCCGGTCTTGTCTCTCTCGGTCGTACTCGGTTGCAAGAGTGTGAACGGGCCTTTAGGATGCTTTCATTTTTTATTGTTTCTAGGTTTTCTCCAACTGGATTTTGAACTTGAAGATGCCTGCAGAAAGAAATTCATTCTTGTGTACTATTTTAAAGTGAAATTCACACACTAATTCTAGATACTAGTCAGTGAGAGGAAGAACATAGGGCAAGGGAAAGAGGGAAGAAAGCTGGCGGAATGCTGAAGAGGAAAGAAGAAAACCTTCCCCCCCCCCCCCCAGCATCCCGTCTGCTTTCTCTTCTGTGCCTTTCCTTGCCCTATGTTCTTAGCCTGTAACAATGAGCATGATCATGCCACTCATTATTGCAAACAAAGGTAACTGTTCAAGAAATACTTTATTGGAGAGCGAATGTTATACATAACTTTTTTCAATGTCTGCACCAGACAGGCAGTCTGACTTCGCATCTTGGCCAGCACTAGTCCGAATAATCTGCAGGATCTAGAAAAAACCAATTACATAAGCATTGATAATAAAACAGGTAATGTGAGAAACTTGCCATCATGTCGAACATCTCCGGCTTTTTACTGCAGCTTTTTCAGTTTCTCTCCAGCGTGGCGCAGCCTGCTTTGATGATAGTCTCCACGTCAGACTTGTTTGCACACCAACATTTGCTTTCACTGCCCCTGAAACATTGATTTTTGATGACAGTCAAAGCAGAAAACGTTGGTACGGCACACACACATCTTTATCGAACTCGCGAAAAAAACACCCCGCCGAGGATGGTTGTGGCGGTTGCGGTTCGTGCGAGGAAGATGCCCTTGCTAACGAGTCTATTTTCGCACAGTTGATAGGCTCGAAGCCATTCGTTTACGAGCCGGCATCTTTCCCTCCGAAATTGCCGTTCACTGCTTTCCGCCATTTCAAAGAAGTACTACATATAAAAAAAAAACCACTAACCTTTGTCACTGCCTTGCATTGCTGCCATCCTCAATTTGGATGGAACAGCGCGGATATACAGATTCGCAGCGCTAACTCAGTGATATGTTTCTTCTTCCTCAAATCGTCATCTTCTTCTCCTTCGCCGTTAATGAGAACATTTTAAATTTTTAAACACCAGAAACCAAATAGGCAATAAACATTAAAAAATATAAATAATAAATAAATAAATAAATAAATGACAACTAAATATAAAAAAACAAAAGACTAAAAAAATTCAAAAATAAAAATTAGAAATAATTTTTTTAAATAAATTACAATTAAAAACTAAACTTAAAAAAATTATTTTTAAAGTAAAAAATAGTTTTTTCATTGTTATTTATTTATTTATTTATTTACTTACTTATTAATAATGTTTATTGGCTATATGGTTTCTGGTGTTTAAATATTTAAAATATTTAAACATCAGAATAAATAAAATGGCGAAGGAGAATAAGACGACGATTTGAGGAAGAAGAAATATATCACTGAGTTGACTTGTCAGCGCTGCGAGTCTTTCCTTCTTGTGTGCCTGTGATTGTGACTGTATCTGCGCTGATTCCATCCAAGCATGAATTACCAACTTGCCCAAGCATCCACATTATCAAGCCATCATCAACCTCCGAGGACCTCGAGGCTATTTCTGTTTCTGTCCTGGCTTGGCTTAGCTTGCTTGGGTCTCTCGGATGGGTGGATAATTGCAATAACGGTACGCCTTGTAGTAGGCATAGCTTGCGCCACCTAGATTGAATGCTGCCAATGGAACTGAATTCCAAAATACTGCGCAAATACAAAACTAATAATAATTGTAGTGCGTCCTGGTTTTAATAAAGAAT
>JAZHYW010043047.1:0-10291 GCA_037355805.1 Ixodes ricinus
TCTGTAACCTTATATAGATTAATTATTGATCTAAAATGGAGGCAGATAAAGAAACTGTAGAATATTGAGAAGTTATAGCATAAATTTTGGGAACATAGTCGTTAGAATTTGGAAAGTCTTTGAGTCTCAGAAATAAGATGGTATCCTGAGGAAGCCCATTTTCGGTTTTGTTTCTCAGATACATTCTTAACGCCATGGGCTAATAGCAACATTAGGGGAGAAGACACAACGAAATGCCTACACAGTTCTAGTGACGTCAGGCTACCAGTTACCAGAGTCGCTGTGAGCTTAAGAGACGCAGAGTGTGGTGAGTTACGAGCCAATAAGATTGCGTCTTTAACTCGACAAGAATGCGAAAATAACGAAGTACGAAGTAAGGGCGCGAGCAAAGTAGGTCATGCCCTTTGTTTCTCCACCAGTGACTACGCGGAAGTCAAGTTCGTCTGCTCCGTGCACAGGGAGTTGCGATGACGTCAGAAAGACGACGAGCTCTCATTGGCTGATTAAAACAAACAGCGGGTAAACCAGGGTGTAAGATAGACAGGTGGGGAAACGAGGGCCAAATGAGCGGCCGGATTGTGTCCCCCTCGGTTTTCGATTTTTCTGTGGCGCCGTCTATGTGGAGTACCACGAACTCTTACTCCGGGTGGGCGACCGGTGGCAACCGGCTAAACTGACGGAGATGGTTTCTCGTGGATTTTCAATGGAGGACTGTCGTGCTCTCGGTTTATTTTGCGCACTCTCCCATAGAGTTCCATGCCATTCCGATTCCGATTTTTTCCCTCTCGCCGCAGCGCCATCTGTCGCAAATCGGGGGTACCGTCGCAGCAGACGAGTGTACAATCCGGTCACGGCGCTGCGGTAGGCTTCTATAGGCCGTTTCCCCACCTGTCTATCTACACCCTGGGGTAAACCCCAAGGCATCTAGTGACACAGAGGTCTATCCCCTATCCTTTCAGTCAAAAGCCAATCAGAGCCCGGCGTCGTTCTGACGTCACCGCAACTCCTGCGCAAGAAGCAGACGACTTTCTTTACGCATTGGTACTGGAAAGTGTGAGATGTATATTCATCCTAGAAATATTGATTTCCCATTACTTTAAAATAGCAGACAAAGAAAAAATCTTGCTGTGCTTTTTGCTGATCTCTCATATCTGATACTAGGGTCATTAACAGCATAGAATAGGAAACAGCCAATAAGCAAAGAGCGTTTTCCATCAAGAAGCAAGACATCCAATTTAGTGTAGCTTTTTTTCGAAGCTTTCATTATACCATTTTAGTGCGGGATTACAAGTGCTTCGTGGTTCTGTATTAAAAAACAAATATCCCACCTCAGAGAAAAACGGCCGTCATAAATTAAATTATATATATTTTTAAAGTGTTGTAGATATTTCTATTGACGCCTATCACTCATGGGTCCACCTTTACGGATTAGTCGGTTAGGCTCTTAACTTTGGACACATTGATTACACGATTATTTGGCAGGTTAATTGATTAACTGTTCAAATCAGCGTTTTTACGGGCTAATGCAGCGGTCCCATTGGCTGCAGAGCAATAATAATGTACTAGGAACTGCGTTTTTAAGTTGTATCTCTAGCTATATACTTTATTCGTCTTTAAGCTGACAGTGCTGTGGACGCTGCGTGCTCGCTGAACCAGTAAAACGTGTATCATTTTGGTACGTGACCACACCCTCGCCCCTACTCGCCCGCAGAAAGGAGGCTCAGGTGATGAAAATGAGGCGTTTGATTGATCGGGAGAGAGCGTAGCGCCCACCTTACTGTCAGCTTAGAGAAGAAACGGAGTATAGAAATTCTATTAAAAACCACAAATTTCAAACGCACATATAGTCGCATGATGTTTAATTTTCGAACCAAATGTTCTTCAAATGTCTTCACGCCGCGTAAGGACTATGCGCAGAACCCGCTTTACTTTGAATGTTAGCATACGTGCAGATATGAAGTAAAAGGACCTACGGTTCCACCTTTTTTGTGTTTGAAAACAACAACTAACTACTTGATTCTAAACATACTCACGTCACTGATCGTATTTGATGCGTATTTGTAGACACAATGACCGCTCTTCCTCTGTTCATCCAACGTTGATATTCGAACGGCGAGGCATGGAAAAGTGTTACTCAGGTCTAAGTCTTCCGAGTAATAAACGAGATAAAATATGTCCTTCAAGTTTTCAAGGAGCTGAAAAGTCCGACATGCGAATTTTAAATAAATAGTAATTTAATTTAAATATATAATATTTTAACCCACATAAGCAACTACTTCAAGATTCAAAGTGAAAAAGAACGGTGCACGGAAAAGTTAATGTGTTTTAAAACTACCAGCAGCTTTTGCGAAAACACGCACAACAATCGCTCAGTACATGTGGGGTTGCCATATCGTTTACAGCTTAAAAAAATCCTGGGCATGGAAGGTTTCGAGCAGTATATTATTGCTCCTGATGCAGTTTTATTCCGGCATGCGCTGAGAAGAATGCTGGAAAACGTATGAGGAAGAAAGAACTATAGCAATTTATAAACATAATTAGGGTAGCTGCATATATTTTATTCACAATAAGCGAAACTATATCTTTTCACGAGAGAAAGTTTTTTTTTCGTGCTTGCTTCTGTATTTCTAATATTATTTACATAAAAATGTAATCAGACATAGAACAAAATAACGTTTTTTAATTATACCGATTATTTACAGCCCACAGAAACAGTTCCACACTGAAACACGCACACCAGTAACGGGGAACCACTGATAAGCGCTGAATGAGCGGTTCCTGCTTACTGGTGGGGAGTGTTTCATTATTAATTGTTCTTGTGCACTGTAAATTGTAAGTACGAATAGCCAACTCGCCCAATCCTCCATCTTAAGGTCTTTCATTCAGATTTATTCTGAAGATGGCAAAATCAATGTTTCTGTGCGTATGTAATGATTATGAATTTCCGTGCCATATCAGAGAATATATTGATTAAAATATGTGTATTTATAGAATCTAGAAAATATTTCCCTTAGATGGTTAGAATCAAAACCATCTAAGCGCAACACTTTTCTAATGTTATCACTCGCTAATGCTTTTTTTGTTTTTTTGTCGAGGTTAGTTCATCGCTTGGTCAATTTTAAGACGTAGCTTCGCTTATTTTCTTAGAATTTGGTATTACGACTGCTGTAGTACATGCATCCTCGTGAATTACGTGGTATAAGCTTTTTCCATTTTTGTTTACAGCTCATTGGATATCAGATGTGACAAAACTGCGAACTAAGGAGCTATCTTGCACTCGCGTTTGTGTAGGTTTGATACTTTACTCCCTCCTCCCATTTTCTTTCCTGTATTCTCGTACAAGAAAATAGTTAGAATCAATCTACTGGGTGTATCAACGAGAGGCCAGAAGCTCTTTAAATCGACCGCAAAAATTCGGTTTCTTAACCTATCGCGCTACGACTTTGTGCAACATTGCCCACAGATGGTGCATGTTTTTTTGTAAAATTTGCAAAGAGCGAACTTGCTTGAGGAAAAAGTGCAAAGAAAGAAAACGGCTTAGCTCTTATGGAAACGCAACGAAGCCAAATGTCTTTAAACAATACAGCGCCGTTTCGCACGCGAGACAAGAGATGGCGCAAGCGGTCACGATGCCAACTGCACCAACGAATGAGCATACGGCGCCGAAAGCCGGCGTCTTTAGCAGACGATCTTTTCGACTCAAAAGCGGCGCGAGCGTTTCTGATATCAGTTGCCAATGCATTATTTTTATCATCCTTACTGATAAAACATATTGAATGGACACATAATCGATTAGAAAAATGATTTGTCGGAATATTTTGACTGTTTGTTTTGGGGTACCCATGTCGTCTGCTTTGCAGTTCCATGTTGTTACCGCGCCTGTTTTTGTTTCTGCGACTGTCGCCGCCTGCGGAACGCGCGCCGCTTTTGAGTCGAATAGATCGTCTGCTAAAGACGCCGGCTCTCGGCGCCGTATGCTCGTTCGTTGGCGCAGTTGGCATCGCGACCGCTTACGCCATCTCTTGTCTCCCGTGCGAAACGGCGCTGTTTTGTTTGAAGACCTTTGGCTTCGCCGCATTTCCCATAGGAGCTAAGCCTTTTTCTTTCTTTACTTTTTTCTGAAATAAGTTTGCTCTTTGCAAATTAAAAAACAAAAAAATAAATGCACCATCTGTGGGCAACGCTGCACAAAGTCCTAGCGCGATAGGTTAAGAAACCGAATTTCGCGGCCGATTTAAAGAGCCTGGCCACTCCTTGATACACCCAGTATATCATGACACTAAGTGTATTCTCGTCAGATATGGAACACGCATGTTGAAGTGTAGAATGCGACGTTCGAAGAGTTTCTACGCCTCGAAGCATATTCAATGCATCGGCATTCAATTGGTATGAGCGCTGGGTTGTTGTCAAGAATCGCCGATGCGTGGTCTTTTATGTAATACCACAATTTTTGCCTGGTATCACGGGTTTTGAAAGGCCATAATGTACCCTTCATAAGTTTAGAGGGCAAAAGAGGATTGTGACATTGAGTGGGATACTGCGATCCATGCACGAGACATTATATTGGTTCGACGTAGCAAAACGACATCGCCTGAAGTTTCGTGGGAACCAAATTAAATATATTTAGGAGTGCATTTAGAAATAGCATACTAATTGAGACGATTTAGACTCGCTCGCCTCACTTGATTCAAGATTGGCATTTATTTATTTATTTATATATTTATTATTGTTGGCCTATTGACCGTTAGAGGAGCGGGTTATTAGTAAAATACCCAAATTTTTAAAGTACACTTCCGCGTATGATACATACAATATTGATTCAGACAAAGATGCATTTAAACATTATATTAATATCAGTAAAGTAAGGAACACAAAAAGGAAACGAAAGGAAACTGGATTATACATATTGTTGGGCGGGGCCTCTCAGGCTGACTTCGAAACCTTCAACGGTGTCACATTCAAAAACATCTTGCAGTAGGTTGTTCCTGTCGGCTATGGTCCTCGGATAAAAAGATTACTTTAAAAGGTCGATCCGGGCTTTCATCGGCATCAGCATTTCAGTATGACTTTTTCGAATTACTCTAGTAGAGCGAGACTCTAAATATCGCTCAGCGAATTTGTGTTTAACCTTTCGTTTTGTATCAAATACAGCAGTTTTAATCTGGCTACTCTCCTTCGTTCTTCCAATGGCGGCAGGTTGAGTTGCGATGAGCATCGCACTGACAGACTATCTCTGTTCTTCGGTATCTGCATTTGATAAATCTGGCAGCTCTCCTTTGTACCTTTTTCTAATTTTTCCAATATTCTTTTTTTCTTTTATGGGGGACTTATACGCGGTGCTCGCATATTTCAAGACAAGTCGTACAAAAGTTGTAGGCTCTTAATTTTGCTTCCTCTGTTGCTAATTTGAGGTCACGGCTCAAGAACCACAGTTTTCTTTTCTGCGGTGCTTGTCAAATTGTCGACATAGAGATTTCTAATTAATATCTCCCGACACGGTTACACATAGTATGACCCTATGTGCTGGGGGATAAAAAGGGACGGACAGACATGAAACTCCGACATCCCAGATAACGAAAGTGTCTGGATCGGCAATATAAACTTCTGCGCCATTAATTTTATCGTTGGAGCTGTGTACGGACCCCCGAATTCCTCTGTATCTTTCTTACAGGCTATTCAAGACTATCGGTCGTCCGTTTTGTTTTTGTCCCCTCGCTCCAGGGTTACTATGTCGGTCCTTAACAAGTTCGGCTTCCTGCGTGCTTTAATGGTTACACATATAGGTATATAAAATTACTGGTGAACGCGATTGGACTACCGCAAAGTTGATAACAAAAAACAAACAAACACGTTTTTAATTTTATTTGTAATACTTAAAACACATGTTTTTTTATAGGTGGGGGTGTAATTTGCACTTTCGACCGCTTGCACCACTCATTTATAGTTCCTTACGTTATGTTCAAAGCGATCTGATCTTCATGACATACAATTTTGGAATAAATTAAACAATCGTCTGCGAATAAGCGAGTGGTAACTTTAGAGCTAATGTTATCTGAACTATTATTAATATAACTTATATAATGTGACTTTTAATATAACTATTATTATTATTTAATATAACTATAAGTATTATTAATATAACTTATGTAACGTGACTTGTAATGTATTATATCTAGCACGATTAACTTCTACAAGTTGAGTACAATCGGTGAGGTAGGCTCTGATTCATCTCATTACTGGTGCATTTACACCGGTGTCTACTAGCTTTTACCTGAGTTGTGCATGTGGAACGCGATCGAAAGCCCTTGAAAGGTCCACGCAGATTACATATGTTTGTCCGCTCTCATTTAGCGAAGTCGAAGATGTTGTGTAGTTACTGTCAGTTGTGTGACTGTCGACAGCCTCCGCCAGAATCCGTGCTGGTTTGGGTCAAAGGCGTTTAAACTCTCAAAGTAATCGAATGAGGCGACCCGATAATACATGCTCCAGTATTTTGCAACAGACGCAGGTAAGGGAAATTGACGGTAGTTTTCAATGTTATGTTTGCTCCAAGTTTTATGCACCGCAGTAACTTTTGCTGTTAGCCAGTCGGGAGGAAGAACATGTCGGTTCAAGGATGCGCGGAATATGATTGTCCGATATTTGTACATCCATTCCGCATAACGTTTCAAAAATTTGTTAGGAACATTATCGGGCCCTTCAAACTTATTTCTACCAATGTTCAGCGAAAACAAATTGTTGTGATATACAGATATCAAAGTCAGCTTGAGACCCTCCACAAGCACGCTTTCCAGATACTGTGAATCACAATGCGACTAAAAAAAAAAAACACAGTGAAAAACCTTATATCGGAAAGCCATCTCACTAGGATCAGAGATAGCTTCATTGTTCGCGAGCACATATTTTCGCTTACATCACCAGTTTTACTGAATTCCCATACGAAGATGGGTGTCTTTCTTTTATTGCGCTGCGGTAAAACGTTTTTCATGCACAACAACACACGCTTATCGGTCTAACAGCCCATCTTCCACTGATACTGAGTATCCTGACCCATGGCCATCAAGAAAAATAAAATCGAGTTATGATCCAGCAGTTTTTTCCACATCTCGTACTCTCGTTTACAATTTGAACAAGTTGATTTCTAAACACTATGTCCAGAAGAACTTCCGAGCTTTTGTTTTAACGTATGTTGACCCTTTTCCAGCTGATCCTAATTTATTTCTGGGAGATTAAAATGTCCGGCAATAATAACGCGAGAGTTGACTCAAATCTGATTTGTTAAATAGTTCTGAATAGCCTGTACGAAAGAGACAGGGGAATTAGGGGGCCTGTACACAGCTCCAACGTTAAAATTAATGCCGCGGAAATATATGTTGCTCCAGACACTTTCGTTATCTGGGATATCGGGCACTCGAACTAAGTCGATACTATCAGTACTATAGCAACGCCCCCCCCCCTCCCCATCCCCACGTGCAGTGCGGTCATTGCGTATCATTTTGTACTTGGGGGAGGGAGGGAGCAGTAGTTCACTATCTGTTACTTCAGGGCGCAGCCAATTAACTTTAACCAGATCCGGACCGATGTGCTCCAGATCGCCAAATTTGTTGGCAAGACTACGTGCGTTCACATTAATCAGCTTCGAATTCCCCGGTCGAGTTATTCGACTGCCATTCGGACGTGCCTTGGTTTGCCACACCCGTGGCGATTATCTTACAACTATTTTCGTCATCCAAAGTATACGATTCATTATCGATCACAATCTTATCGTGGACGAGTCCTGTTTACACCCCCTTAGCTCTGTCGCCTCTTGTGCTCTCCCATAATTGCTTTCGTTTTCTTAAGGTGCGGTAAAAAACATCTAAATAGCACCGGTATGTTTAATGCATGCAATCCCCCATATGCTTAGTATACCAAATACCTGACACTGCTTCAATGAAGCAGTGTCAGGTAACTCAATTAGTTCGTCTCAATATGGATTTGAATAAATAGTATATATAAAAAAAACTTAATTACCTTCCAAGCGTTGGGTGGATGCAGCAGAAGGTGCTCTATGCCTTTCGGGAAACATTTTTGGTCTTCCATTTTACCGAATGAGCAACCAAGGACTACGAAGGCGGTGAATACAAAAATATACATCGTTTGTTTCTTTCCGTTCGCACAATTCTGTTTCTACAACGTTTCAAAATTCACAAGCTTATGATGTTGATAGAAGTATCAAGCTTGAACAAACAATGAAGCGCTTTCGGCGAACTTTTGACATTCAGCCTGTGTTGTCAGAAGGCAATGTGGAGATCCGCCCAAGCTGTTGTAATATGTGCCAGCTACTTGTTAAAAAAAAAGTATCTCCAACGCTTAATGTAAAGGTGCTTCGCACCTTTATATGAAGCGTTGGAGAGACATTTTACAGATCTATTGTTGATATTCTTATATATCTTTTTATTTATTGTTCTTTTTATATTTCCATATATTGTTATAAGAAAGGTTGTTTACCCACCATCTGCTATTACATTGATTGTTATATTCTTCACATTCACGTGTAAAGAATATAACAATAAATGTAATCGTCGATGGCGGGGAAATAACATTTCGGGTTATGTGACCCGAGTTGAATGTTACAATACGAAGAACTTCAACGCGTTAACCTTTTCGTCGAGTTTTCGGAAAAACCAGTCACTGACAAGCATTACATTGCACATATTCGCGTTCCCAGAGAGAAAGCAAACTGCGTTGCTAAGCAAGAAACGACTTTTCTAGTTTTGTCATTCACAGAACATTTCTCGACTTTGATCGCAGTGATGGGATTACCGAGTATTCTGCGCGAAAGCGCACTGACACGCAAACCTGCGACCAGAGCTGAGCGAATACTATTTATGAACCAAATTTGCTGAAGAAGAACTTTAAAGAAGGAATTTTGTTTGGTCTAGTTTTTCGTCCCTGGACACTATTACGTCATTCTGTGTCTAGGAAAGCATTACAGTTCTAATTTCTCTACCTACGTATTTGGTAAATTGGTACCTGTGTGAAACAATTATTTTAACTCAATTGGGATCTAGTAAAAAGACGTTTACCTAACGGTAGCTGTCTAGTATACGCGAGTTAGCTAGAATATCATAAAGTTAGTAAAAATACTATAGAGTTAGTTCAAATATCGACGTGAGCAGGCAAAGAGTGATGCTGAGGCGGCGGTTACCCAGGACGTTTAGAACATGTATTTTCCTTGGCTTAGTTGCTTGAGGATTGCAGTTTGCATATAGTCAAAGAGAAGTAAAAGTCGCATGACCGGAATTCAAAAGTAATATCGACATTGCAGTACTGACGTACAGAAGGCCATGAATAGCTTAAAAATAAATCGTCTTTCAGTCGAGCAGTGTTCTATAATTTTCAGATTTCTATAAACTTATGATTAGCCATATACAGGCGTGTTCCCCGTAACTTGAGTCAAGCATTTAAACATATTTTGATACATTTTAGGAAGTCGAAACCAAATGAATAAGTTTGTTAAATGTTTCGAGCAAGTCAGGCTATTTTTTGTATTGTGCGTAATGAAATAATTAATTAAGATTAATTAATGAACTTTTGAAATGTTATATGTAAGATCACATGTTCCAATTATAAAGTTGTACAGCATCCCCAGAAACATCCCATTCAGTGATTTTATAAAGAATATTCTAAGTTCATTTTTTTTCCGGGCTTTGAAGAAAGCACGCGTCTTACGAAAATAACATGTGATTTTGCGCTCGCCCGCTTGAACGAACTAGGCCCGAATGCTGGAGAGGGCACTGTTGACGGGCGCTGCTGACAGATTCGCGCTCTTAGTCCCGAGAAATGTGCGTGACCCTTGCTACGGCAAACCAGGGTGACGTCACGCCGAGGACAGAATTATTTTCTTACTCGCCCCGCCCGCCTTGTGGAGGCTTTGGCGACGCTTGCTGCGGCACGCTCATTTCTATCTGCTTTTAATCCGAAAGCATTAACTGCCCCATGGAGCGCCGCCGGCGTTGTCTGTGACCGCGAAAAACGAGCAACTACTGCGACGCCCATGGAGCGCAGCCGGCGTTGTTTGTGAACGCTGGAGAACGAGCAGCTAAAGAGATGGTGGCGCGCGCTCGGCGGCCCCTCTCTCCCCTCTTGGGTCATGTGTCAGACCCTCTCCACCCCCTCTTGCGTCACGTGTCAGGCATGGCCCGGAGGCCCGGAGGGGGGAGGTAAGGGGGAGTTGCAAATTCTGCATGCGCGTTTTTCGTGAGAAGTGACGAGATTTTCATATGGGGTTTATCGAACTTGTATCTTG
>JAZHYW010043050.1:0-93840 GCA_037355805.1 Ixodes ricinus
AATACATAGTAAAAGCGCGTGTCCCGTGCATCTAATTATCACCCCGCTGCCAATGAGATTCATGAATTTTCCTATAACAACGCCTAATGACCAATCACGGAGCGAGAAGTGGGAACATAAGCCACGCCCTGCGCGTGTTTTAAGCTGTCAGAAATTATATAGAGCTGTTCTGTTTGATGCTTTAGACCCACGTTACGGATAAAAAAACAGGGTGCGGGATGGGCAAAAACAAAACAAAACACGCTTTTCGTGTGAAGCTCGTCAAATTATGAGGCGCTGGAGAAAACCATTTTTCTGTGTTAAGTCTTTATTACAAACTCTTTTTGTTCGCGTTCCGGCCATTCAAAAGCATGCGGGAAGCGCCTTAGCACGCACCTCGTACGCTGCGCCGCAGTGTTCTACCGCAGCATAAAGGCCGTCTGCCATCGCCGTCACCATGGCAACGAACGCTGAATTACCTTTTCGAACGGCGCGAGTACCACTGGGGAGTGTAATAACCCCCCCCCCCCCCCGGCCTGCGTTCACGAAGCTTCGAGGCGAGAGTCCACGGCTCCTCATTACAAAACTATTAAACTTTGGCTAACAGACGGCGTTCGGAAAATCGGCGTTCGTTGCTATGGTGACGCCTATGAAAGCACACGCCTTTATGCTGCGGAAGAACACTACGGCACAGCGATACGAGGTGCGTGTGAGGCCATTCCCGCAAGCTTTTCAATGGGCGGAACGCGAACAAAAAGAGATCGAAATGAGGATTTAACACAGAAAGCTGGTTTTCTTCCGCGCCTCATAATTTGACAAGCCTAAAGGCCGGTTCAGACACTTGCGTTTAGTGCGTTTGACTGCGGTGCGTCGAGAACCGAAAGCGAGTCACCGGCACATCTGTGCTTCGTATAAAGCGTGGAATCCAATTCAAGGAATCATCTCGGCACGCGATATGAGCAGCAGGGATGTCCTGGTTTCTCGCTGCCGCAACGCAGTCAAACGCAGTCAAACGCAACTGTCTGAACCAGGCTTTACACGAAAAGCATGTTCTAGAGTCTAGACCGTAGTTTGGAGATAGTTTTTTTTTTTTTTTACAATAACATGGGTCTAAAGTATCAATGTGCGTAGAGTTGTTATGAGCGCATTTTAAAGCGCAGCTCTTAGGCTCCCGTTTCCGGCTTGAGCGGCGTCGGCGTCGGCGTCGCCGTCTCTGTCGCCGTGGGCGTAACCGCGCGGTGCATTATGGGTAAATTTTCCCGAAGGACCTCGGGTTCCTTCGGGAGGACCTCGGGGAGGGAGGAGGGTCACTTGACCTTCCTCCCCCTCCCCCCCCGCCCGAGGTCACGTGAACCCCTCCCCGAGCTCACGTCCCCCACCAAATGATTCCCCCTCAGTACCCTTCCCTACTCCTCATCAAGAGCTGCGCTCTAATTCGGCGTTACAGGGAGTTGTAAACGGCTTTCACTTTTTATGGCGGTTTTATGAGGACAAAAAGCCGTTTCGGTTGTCCTGTCTTCAGATAGTGATCGCGCAGCCTCTTCATTTTTCTTTATTATGTTTGAAAGTTTGAAGCGGAACACTCTGCGTCGCTGTGAAGTTGTCCGCGATTGTTGATAACCCCTGCAAACCGTAAATATATATATTGGCATATGTTTACTCGCATTCTTACTAGCCTTCATACAAAAAAAAAAAACATTTTACACCACTAAAAGGTGTAAAGGGCCCTTCTGAGTAGCCACCTAGGGGTACTTTTTTTTTACGAGCAACACGCTTACAATCTACTCGCACCACACGCAGTTTTTACATAACCAGAAAAAGCAAATATATGCGCAGTAAATCATGCACGATAGAGAAATCACGACCCTGTTTGGCTGCACGCCCGCCTTGTATACACTCGACAATTCAATGACACTCATTCTCAGGGGATCGTCTCCGAGATTACTGAGATAACGGGCATGTTGCTTTGATTTCGTCAATAAACCACGCGAGGCATAATACCTCTAAGTTCTAGGAATGTATATTCAGGCGAAAAGCATTGGTACGGGTAATGATTAAAGAACTATTCGCACAGACAATTTTTAAGTTGTTTTGAAAAGCGAACACACTTCAAAAAAGTCTTTGCTTACCTCTAGTGTAGCACTATTTTGCACACCCTTTTCACACTCTTCAAACTGAACGGTGTCTCATACAAGATCACCCTATTTTCGAATTAGAAAGGAAGTGATACTCTAAATAAGGGTGCTGAGTGTAGCCATGTGAATGAGTATCTCGAACAGCATTTACACTGTAAAGAAGTTCTTTTAGCTCAAGAGTGATGCAAAAGATAAAAATAATTTTACAAAGTTATTTCTGTCTCGTTGAATTTCGGCAACACCTTGGGCACCAAATAAATATGACGACTTTAATTAACTCCGAGGTATAATTGTGAACTCCCCACTCAGTAGCCAAATTGCTTTTGCTGGCCGTTCAATGAGACTCCATTGTCTCGTTTAAGTAATAAACTACGTTTCCAGCTGCCATGCTCATGGGCAAGACTAGATGTAACATATCCACAAATCATAGGATGCAGTCGCCTAATCTCATTCACGTCAATTTTACACTTCATTTTACTAAGTCGAGAAGCTGGCGAACTGATGGGACCAGTCAGACAGCGTCAAAATCCCATCACCAAGGTGGTCGTCATATTTATGTACGTATTCTATCATCGCTGAACTAATCATGAACAAGAAAGGGCCAGTGACTTGTGTTTTTCACGTCGCTTGACCGGTCCGATTAGTTCGTAGCATCGGCTGCGTCTTAAGCTGAAACGAAGTATAGCTGAGAGGTTTCCGAGCTTTCCGACCGTACCTTCTTGTCTTCGAAGGTTGTGGAGATCTCCGGCCTGACACGACATCTCCTGGAAGAATGCGTGTCCCGTACCCAGTACCGCCTTTGCATCCGCTGCAAGGAGGCCATCGCCAAGACGCGCTTCGACGGACACGTCAAGCTCAAGACTTGCGTTCGTGAGTCCGGCGTCGAACGGCTCTTCTGTTCTTTGAGCATTTCATGCGGAGTGAAACTGAAGGAGAGGACAATACGAGAGCGTGCGGTGACGTCGGAGTGCCGAGCCCTGATTGGAAGGATTATGGGTAGACCCAAAGAGATGCCTTCGTTTCTATCCATTATCTCCTTCCAATTGGAACGGTCAAGAGCTTCGTATGCTTCTAGCGCACGGTCTTGCGTCCGATCGCCAGATCCTGCGTGAGGAGCTGACGACACTCTTGTTCGCTCTGATTGGAGGAGACCTTAAACATAGACAAAGGCAGCTAGCCTTCGCATCTACCGATTTCTGAGCATGCGCTATAAACATCGCCCTCAGATATAGGCTCGTTGTGGCGAACGGGGTCCAAACATTAGGGGTCGCCCCCAGTCACTTAGTTGCCTAGATTGTCACCCTATAGTTTGGTACCGTGAAGCGACTTTCCGAAACGAAGCTCTGTCAGTAAGCTCATGAAAGGTCTCTATTATACTCTATTATATAATGAGAAAAAACGAGTACAAAATGTTTATATAAGACTTTTTTATGCAAGGCACACGCAGCCACCATCAGTGTAAACGAGAAAAGCAGCATTCAGCGGCTACAGCAAAGCAAGGATATAATGAACTAAATAAAGAGTTTGAAGAAGAGAAAATAGTCACTCTTGGGAGAGAGCTGTGGATCAACGACACAATGTGCTGAGCAAACATGAAAAGCGCAAAATCAACAGTCAGGGGAAATATTTATGACCTGATATTGGTCTCGTATGTTAACTACGCATCCGAAAGTACTTCGGTTTTCGTGGTCCGCAATAAAAACGGCACAAAAAATTTTCCGATGACCAAAACGCGAGTCCTCTAGTTCCCTCCCAACATTCGAGGCTCGGTGTTGTGCAGCGGCCAAGCCACCCCACCAGGCGAACCACTGCCCTCTGTGCCACCAGAACTTCGCTCCGGGGGACGACGCCTGGAAGGTGCACCTGATGAGCGAAGTGGGCTGCGCATTCAACCCGAGGCGCCGACACAAGTTCTTCCGATGGAGATCCGGTGAACACGAGTGATACTCTCACGTGACATTTTTTTTCTCGTTTTTCTTTTGTTTTTGGCACGTGTCCACTTTGGTCCCGAAAAATTACGCCACTCCAAGGAAGTGGTGGCTGGCATGGGTTAACGACAAAATAATTTGTCTAGACACTTTTCACACTTTTGTGTCATCTGGTGTATCAACATGCAGTTTCATTATCTACAAACTATAATGGCGGTCATGAGACTATTTCATCGGGCACCGTCACTTTCGCACGTCAATGGCAGATGAGAATTGCGTCTTCATTCAACTCATAATTATTTCTTGATTTGTTTCACTTTCGACGATGTGAACATAAAAAACAATTAGTATAAAGCCACGACCCGTAAGCCCCTTGATTGAATTTCCGACATCAAAGGGCCTTAGAAACCAACTTTTGCAGAGGTTGAGTGAACCACACTCCGAAATAAACGCTTACGCAGCCGTTGTATCTAATTCGTGTGTTATGTTGTAACGACGTCTCGAAAGTGGAGGTATCATATATTCTCTGTTTGATAGTATATTCAGCTGTTTACTTCATCGGTCTCCAAAAAGGAAGTTATTAGTTTGGCACAGATGCCACCTATTGAGATGATGATAGTGATCAAAGTTACCAGATTAAATTTCGAAAGGGTCAAATGCAGTGCAGCAATTTTGGGGAAGCTGCATAGCTCGAATTTATACCCTTTTTCACATGAAAACGACACCAAGTTGCGAAAGCTCTAACTGCGATTAGCGTGCTGGAGGGGTGCTGAGCTACCCGCATTGTCTTCTCCGCGACTGAGACGGATCGCGGAGAAGACACTGCAGGAGAGGTAGCGCCATAACCATTCCGGGGCGCCAACCGTAGTTTGGCTTTCGCCGTTGCTTGAGGAGTGCCTGCGAATGCGCACATATTTTCTTGAAAAAGGTCAAATACAAGGCCGTAATATATCTGCACCCCTCAAAGGCGAAGAGCGAATGCATTTTGTTTTATAAGAAAGATATACGCCACAAAAAGACTGCGTTTCTTCAGCGGCTAGTGTGTTGCAGGTAACCTAAACAATGTTAACCGCCAAAAAAAAATTAACAGCGTTTTTTTACATAAAAAAACTACGCATCAACAAATGCTTGGGCTGCGCCAGAATGTATTGCGCTAGTGATTAGGATAAGATACCGAAGTTTAAGAACTTAACCTTATATATGGTTGAAACTTAAACTCGACTAGTGATACATGAAACCATCCAGCGTCTGCTTTGACCCAACTAGCCTCTGAACAAACCAAGTGGGCAAAATAAATACATTGTGTTCCAAAATATTTAGAGGGTTTTTATCACCGCCCCATTAAAGTACGCATCACCAAATGTAGCGCTGGCGGTCCAAACCAGAGGCCAAAGTTTCGGAACTAACCGTTAATTCATTCTAACGTTGTCAGCGATTTTCTGAAAATCTTATGGGAAAATTGTGACCAACGGAGCTCTTGAATACTTGCAGCCGAATGGCGAGTCACCGCAAACGGTCGAAAACAGGACCCATTTCTCTTTGAGATTTGTATAAAATTACTTATAACTTTTGAATGAGATAAGGGTTTGCTCTGAAGCTTTGGCATCTGGTTCGAAACCGCTAGCGCTTTACTTGGGCAGTGAATGAGCGTTCGGCGAAACCTAGTTCCCCTTTGCGGTGAAAAAAAAAAATACACTAATATTTTCGAGGACACGGTGTGTAAAAGTTAGAAGCACAAGAGCACTACTACCGTATTCTGACGCGTGACGTTTATGGGAGGATTGAACAAGAGTTGTGTTCTTCGCTCTAGGACATTCATTTATATATGCTGTTTTTCGTTTACTTGGAGCACATAAATGATTAAGTTTTGTGATCAACGTGATGAGGTGACCGGCAAGTTCTACAACGGTCGTGCTCTCCCCGTTGTCCTTCAGTGATATGTCTAACTAGTAGGGCGCGTATAGGAGAATTCTTTTGTTGCTAACATCACCAAAGAAGATCAATGACTGTTTTTACAAGTGATGCTATTGAGTGACGTAGGGACCCTAATACATATTCCTAAAAGGGTCGGCTCGTCTCTCAAGGATGGAAGAGTTCTACTTGACACGTAACCTGCAGTCCTATTCGGGAGTGAATTAAAAGAGCATGAATAAACCAATGAACTGCGGATGCACTGAAACTTTCCAGAAAGGTACTTTTAAGTGCTGCATTTATTATGCAAAAATATTATGAGTGTCGGTCACAAAAGAAAAACACAAACTTTAAGCCTAAAATGTCCTGTTTTTCCTATACACAAGGAAGAAAATGGTAAAAACCGTCTGGTTGACGTTGCTACTATGGGACCACACACGCTCAGATGTGTTGTATCTGGTTTTGGGTGTTCATCTCGAAAAAGTGTTTGTCTTTGCTTTATTCCATCACAAAGACAGATCTAATTTTTTCCCTCTAAATTCTCCACTTGCGACATTTTTGTACGATAAATGCATTACCTAAAAACACCTTTGTGGGATGTTTCCTTGCACTTAGTTTATTGTTTTTTTTTACGAACATTTTTACGCCAGAATAAAGCTCGGAAAAAGACCCTGTAGAAACCGAACTTTTCAGTAGCAAGCGGAGTTAGCATCAAGGGAAGCATCAAGCAGGGCCCGCACTCAGCGGACGCGGTGTCTCAACCGACATCTTTATGTCGCCTCAGGGTCTGTTTGGGAGCCGGACTACAGCGTGGCCGTCCCGGATACGATGGCCGGAAAACTGAAGATCCTGGGCGCCCTGCCTCCGGAGTACCGCCAGTACACCCTGCACCACTCGCGCAGCAAGTCTGAGCCGGCTCCGGCCAAACGAAATTCGGGAACGCAAACAAATGACGAAGACGAAGACTCGGCCTCTGCCATCAAGCCGCAGTGAGGACCAGTCCAGTGATGCGAATGAGAGCAATACTGGAATCCTGACACTCCGTGGACAAAACACGGGCCTTCCATTGTTAACCTTAGTCTCAGGTTGACTTGATCGTGTTTTTTTTCTCTCGATTACCACAAAAATTAGTGTTTTTCAAGTTTCTGACAACCTGCTGGAATGAAGGTCGCGTGCTGACTGCAGCAGACTAGCTTCTGTAACCCATACACCATGTCCGCATATTGTGATTGATTATCTTTACTGTTATTTACGATACGCAGCTTCCCTTCCAGAGGTCAGGTTTCAGCGGTCTTCTTTTTGTTCCAAAACCGGGGACGATGGCAGGACGAAAGGACAGCGGAGTGTAACTCAAAGAAAGACAGAGTTTGTCGTTGTGTGTCTGCTCTGTATTCTTGTTTATTGTAATCTGGGCTGGGAACATCTTGCCTACGACCAGCTCGCCCGCCTTTTTGGGCTTACGTCTTCCTTGTTTTTTTTGTTTCTTTTTTACGAGATGGCGTCTGATGGCTGAACTGCCCATGCACGCGTCTATGCTTTGTGGTTTCAATAGCGTTCGTTTCGCTCTCAACCCACTTGGCCTTGAGTTTTTTTATATTTATACATGAAGTACCACGGTAAAGATTGTCCGGGATGGAACTGATACGACCTGTTTCTGAGTCGGGTGAGAGTACTGGATTTTCAGATAGCTGTTATGCGTGATTTGTCAGGGTCATTATCTAAAGGGTTGAAAGAAGTACCACAGGTCGAAGCCGGCGAGAGCAGTAGTGTCCGTCCTAACTGTTTATACTTTCAAAACCTATTGACTGTGGCTTGTTTGGAAAAACAGGACGAGCCCCACCCATAAAACTTCCTGCTCGCTATGATTGGTAGTTTTCTCCTCTGCGCTCGCCTCCTCATCAGTGCTTGTTCTGCTAAAGTTTAAAAAATTGAGCTTCTCTTGCCGTTTTTTGAGCCTGGAACAGATTTTAGAGGCATCAAAAACACCTTATATATCTGTCTCGCGTATACAATAAAAAAAAAGTAAGTTCAACTTTTTTTTTAGGCTGCTTTTTATGCAATGTGAATGTTTTATTCTTAGGCTGGTGCTACGTTTTGTAGCGCCCCATGGTGTACTTTACGTTTTAAATTCCATAATATTTACGGGGAGAACCCCAAATTAGTCATAACATTTATACCTGATGTATTGTACTGCTCTTTTTTATATAATTAGAGTGAATTAGATTTAGAGGCTTCAACGGCGTTTGTATGGAGAGTCGTCATAAATTTGTAAAAAAAGCCACGAATGCGTTTTGTTTTCTATGTAACCCTGTAATATTGATGATTGCCTTTTAGCTTTATTAATACCTGTTTCTTTGTCAGAAATCATGTCATCACTAGTGCAATCCAGCTTTCGGTTGATGGCAACGGCTGTTTGTTGACGCTAATATTTTCCAGACTACGCGTCCGAAGCCAATAAAATTATAGAAATAGTATAAAATTTCCCCTATCCTTAGTATTGCTCGAGTCATACCCGTCTTCACGTTTTGCGCAATACCTGTCCAGTCCCTTCTGCGCTGACTGTAAGAAATATAACCGACGTCTAGAAAAGAGGCGAAATAGCAGGGTGACTTGGTGATTGTTTGTGGGCAAATGTTGCTCGCGTTCTGTACTCAACTATTCAATTGTGACCTCACCTGCCGAAGTTGCGTTCATCAGTTGAGTGTCTTACAATATTCGCGGTAGCATAGATTTTGAAGGTCGATCTTTATTGTCAACCATGCAGTATTATCTTCATGATTAAGCTCATAATTTAGTAGGTGCTCATACTCTCTGACTAAAATCTCCTTTCTACCCCCGAACATGCACCTTAGATGGGAACATTTACATACCCACGTTTAAGGTTTGTTTTTGTGCACATTTAGACGGGTGTCTTTTTAATATGCAGCTTTCTCTGTGACATTATTAAAAAACTTGAAATGTAGACTTTATTAACGGTAGTTTAATTATGCTATTTGTTACATTAGGATGTATTGTAAAGAAAGAGACAATATATTACAATAAAACGATAGTCTACAATAAAAATGTTGCAACGAATCCGCAGTAGAGTTGGAAAACCATTTAACCATTTACCGTTTAACTAATAATGACTTAGCATAGTACAAGATTATTTTGGAAACTTGTATTTGGCGAACTAACAGAAGCCTTGTGATAACACCTCATGCCATCACAATCCGACTGGAGCTGGGTCTTCAAGCAGGTGACCGGTGTGGACAGTGGGTGCAAAGACGATTTTCTACTGCCTGACAACGGGAACGCTTGTAGAAAGCGCTACAATAAAGTATTCCCCACTGTGACTTGCCGGAGACTGTTCCTTGTTGCCTGCTTTATTACTTTTTAGGCTGAACTCCATGGAGCAGATTATTCGACGAATAACTGACTAACTTCGCCCGACGGCACGCTCGTTTTGCGCGCGACGTAGCAGCCACTGTGCTGATGCTACGCGTAAAAGCAAAAGCGGCCGCGCAAAAATTCGTTGATATTTCGCAGCATATTTGTCCCATGGAGTCCAGCCTTTGCATGCATATTCCCCCCGACCCCTTGCGTGCGTAAAAATGACATTTTTATTACTAATTCATTTCGCAGGCGATCTTGTCAAAAGGTGTTACCGGGAGATCATGCTTAAAGGGGCCCTGCAACAACTTTTTTGACTGTTTTTTATTTTGCACCGAACCTAAGCGCACTGAACGTAGTAACTTAATTAAACTTTTATTTTCGCAAAATTCGCTTTATTTTAAAAGTTATAGGCAAATTAGAATTTCAAAAACAAGCAAAAATAACCGCCTTCATGACGTCGTAGGTCCTGGCTTGAGTGGCCGTGAACTAGAGGAGGGATAGTGAGCTCATCGAGCGCTCACGGCTGCCGCACTCCGTGTCGACGCCTCGAGAGGGCGCCACTAAACCGTGTGTTGGATAGGCTGTATGAAGCGGGCGGCCAGGGCGGCTCGCATTGCATTTGCTGCGTGATTAAAGACTATTTCGGCATAACACTTCATTGGCCACAAACGACAGCAAACACGGGGTGAAGATCAGTACAGAACGGGAGCCACTTCGCGCTGCCATACCGCGAAATGGCCTTTCTACGCTCCGGGACCTTTCTACGCTCGCCGTTCGTCGGCGCCTCATCCCACTAGCCTTTTCTATTATCCGCCGCTTTTTCCGCCGCTTGGTGGCGGGTATGTCGACGGGTCATTTCTTGTTTCCGTACCTTATAAACTGCATTTGTTTCTTTTCTGATCTAAAATACTGAACAAAAACTACTTTCATACATAATTGAAACGGTTCGCGACACTTATATTATTGTATGTCGACTAAAAAAAAAAAAGCTTTTAGCGGCTTTCACCAGTAGTAAGGCCAGGACCTAAGACGTCACATTTTGCGCGCTTTCGGTACCGCGGGTCGCCCTCGTCGGTGGAGGAGGTTTCCGCATCGTCCGGTTAAAATATGACGCACTGATATTTAGTTACTCTCTCCGTGCCCGCTGGCTTGCCCGAACCCCAAGAGACGTGGAAACCGCAAAAAAGGTAGACGCTTAAATATGATTGCAGGTCCCCTTTAAGGCGGATTCACACACTTGCGTTTAGTTGCACCAGAGTGCGCTGTGCAGCCTTTTCCTTTCTTGTGATTTCTTACCCTGGAGTTTTCTAAAAAAAAAGTCGAGGAGGATTTCCATATTCAAGTGTCAGCAAAGATCGCGCTATACGCACAAACTCTGAAGAAAGCACTTACCATAAGCTCTGCATGAGAAAATTATCGCTGTAACACAGTCGAAATGTGATGACAAGAAATGTTCAACCTATCGCAACACCAGGTGTATGCCAAGTTTGTGCAAAGGGATCGGTGGCCCTTTGAAGGAAACCCATAAATCTCTTTGTTGGCGTACTGAGCTAAACCTTTGTACAGAGCTGGCCAAACATTTTTTTTTCTTTTTTAATAATGAGTTTACTTGAGTGAGCCGTAAAAAACTAAGAGCGTGAATTGGCTACCTGCGAAAGTCGTCTGCTTACAGATGGTGTATGTCTGGTGCAACAGCCATTTGATGGAGGCAGCTTAGTTTAAAGGCGCAGATGCTACTCTAATAGCAGACCATGTTTTTGAGTCAAAAGAGGCGCAGGATATTTTGGTAGAGAGCATGATCTTGTTAGTATTCCTTATGAAATACACTACATGGACGCAAAACATTGGTCAGCATCTGGCCCCATCTTTCGGCTGTTGCCCAAGTAGACGCCTTTCGTTAGCATACGAACACCGTAGGTAGCAAATTATCACTCTAAATTTGTTACTTTTGCTCAAGTAAGCTCGTCCTTGAAAGTCTTCATACGCAGAATGCCAAAGGTCCCATCTTCGGACACCTCTATACAGGTTCTTAGCTCGATACTTCAAGAAATCGATTTATGCTGTCTCCTCAAAGGACAAACGGTTTGTTCAATTCTCATGGTAAATATATGTGTTTAACGCGCTCGCCCAATCCATAAAAAGCGTTTTAAGCGAGTTAGTAAGATAAGGCGATAAGGAATGAACACGCAAATGTCATTTGTTTTAGACTTTTCGTTAGTGATGCCACTGTTCCAGACACCAGCATGGACAATGTGCGTATACCAAATTCCATCTTTCCCCTTGGTATTCCTATTATTTAACAAAAGTTTCCAAAGTTTTGAGTAGTATTTAGTCCGAACATATGGACACACTCAGGTTCATGATCTCTGTAGCAGGAGTACTTTCTACAAAAAATGTCGTCACAGTTAAGTGATTATTATAAAATCACCGCTGTGCCTGCGTTCTCCTTCCGCTGTATTGATACTATTTCAAATAGCCCAACTACACACCTTGTCACTCGACAAGTTTGAACATTATATTTGTTTTGGTAGTTTTGCCTATTTAAGGCGCGTTTTTGACAAAAGAATTCTACTAAACTCGACATTCTTACAAGGCAGCCGTAGATTCACACGCCTCTTGAGATCTCAAAACACGTTAATTGCAGAACTTTTGAAGCTGTTAAAAGCATTCCTTTAGGAGGGATAAATTTTATAAAAGGCTCGTTTCACTCGTTAGTCCCTCAGACCCGTGTCATTGCAATACACAGTTAAGAAGGTATATATAAGATTTAGGAACAAAACTGCATCGTGGTTTGTTTTGTCAACCTGTAGTATTAGCTTTTTCCCTTCTCCAACAACCAAACTCCCTCCAAATAAATCAGCCGTGAGACGACTGAAAACTATGGAGAGAGATAAGGGATGTTGTAATCACTGGAATATAAAACCGGCTACTCCGTACCAAGACAGAAAGAAAACAGAACTTCGTCAGTTAACTTTGAATAAAATGCGCTCGCATTTTACTTCGTCATAGGTCTTTCTATGCATGAAATGTCACTCAATTGTTATGGTAGTTTGTCTATCTAATTTTCTTGATTTTTTTTATACTCCCTCGTTTCACGCCATTTACCCATAAACTGAAACTGCAGCCAAGGCTACAAGCGCGAGTGAGCAGAATGAGCGTTCGCGCTATACTCCGTTTCACCTTATGTTGTACTGCAGCGAAGGCTAGAAGCGCGAGCTCATAGCGTTTGCAGCTGCCCTTGGTGCACGAGAGCTTGTGCCGCCGAGATGTACCCCAGAGCAAGGAGCTCGCGCTTGTAGCCTTTCCTGCGGTACAACACAAGGTGAAACAGAGTATAGAAAGATACCGATCAAAGCAAGGAGCGCGAGCTAGCTCGAGCTTGTAGCTTTAGCTGCGGTTTGAGGTTAAAGGTGAACGTAGTATGCTGCGAAAGACTGAGGGAGAGGAAATGAAAATGTACGTCAGAGCGCCGAGCTGTCATTGGAAGGATAGTGGGTAAACGCAAAGGCTTGCTCTCTTTGCGTTACCCGCTATGCTTCCAATTAGAGTTCGGCTTTCCGACGTCTTCAAGTGCTCTCATCTGTTTCTCTCTCTCAGTTTTTTTGCCGTATAGTCTATAGTCAGTGTCCGTTTTGTCGATGATTCCGGTATCGGCCACTCGTCCGGTACTCGTTGGTCCAGGCTCCGGTTGTTGACCGACCCTCGCCAGATGTCGCCTGGGACGAGTCTCGTCGCGGGAGACCCAAAGTCCTGCTTGAAGTCTCTACTTTTTCTCGCGGCGCCGCGAGATTGGAGTCGCTCTTCATGAGAAAGGAACCCACGTCGTCGCTTGGGATGTCGTCAGGGAAGTCTGCACAGTACGGTAAGAGCGACAAAGCGTCAAAATCCGCCGGTTCAACAGTGTGTTCTCTATAACTATTCGGAAGTAAAAAAGAAAAGTGTATAAATAAGTCAGTGAATGGGTTCCACTAAATATTTTTATAAAGATGTGTTTAGGTGGAGCAGTTACCGTGCTAAAATTTCACGCGTGTAGGTCTCTGGGGAAAAAAATAAATCTAAACAATCTTGTTATTTCTACGCACAAGGATGAAAGCGGAAACAATTAAGACGTCTGTACGTTGCTACTCAAAGACTCGGATCTGTTGGATCGACTTTTGGGTGTTCATCTCAAAGAAATTTTTGCATTTTTTTGTCTTGTGTTGTATAACCTTGGAGTGCTTGCGTCAACTAGACGGCTTGTTATCGTTTTCCTTTCTGTGCATGGAAATGAAAGCTTTATTTTTCTTTTGAAAACCTACATATGTGAAATTTGTAATGATAATTGCACTACCTAAAGCCACCTTCGTTTAACGCCCTAATACACTTCGTTCATTGGCCTATTAAGTCGAGGTTATTTTTTTACGCCGGAGTAGCGCATGGAAACACCCTGTACATTGTCGCCGACGTATAGCATTTCGGACTCTGAAGCAGGGGCAAACTTTATGGAAGGGCGACCAATTTTTCTAAATATGCGAAGGACGAATTCTAAAGCCAGTTTGTGCCAAAAGATGTGGGTAGCTTTTGTTCAAACCATAGGGGAAGAAAAGTCGGCGCTGTGTGCGCCGTTCTGTCGAGTCTGGATGAATTTTATCAAAGAGGCCTTACAAACGCCGGAATGTAACGGTGTTTTACAGATATACATTTTTTTAAGCCTGAAATGTTTTTTTAACGGAACCCCCCCCCCCCCCCCAATCCGAAAATTTTTATCCGTCAGTCCGTTTGCCCGTCAATCCGTTCGTGCATTTTCCGCTAAATTTAGCGGGGAAATTAACGTCACATGACCTAACATCATGTGACATACACGCCGAGTAGAAAAATTGACACGTGACCTATACATCACTTCAGTTTCCCCGCTAAATTTAGCGGAAAAGTTTAAGTCATGTGACATACAATAGGAAGTTTTCATAGATCGTTTCCGCTGCCCCGCAATGCGCTCCGCAACTCGCTACGATACCCTGAGCTCTACAGTCAAGCCCATCGGTGCGCAATCGCAGTGGCGGCTTCTTCGTTGTGGAGGACTTAGCGGAGGGAAAAATGCGGTCTGCGAGAACTCCCTATTATTTCAGCTTCCATGCTAAATATAGCTGCAATTTGGACGTCACGTGACCCAACCACCAATCCATCTTCCCCGCTAAATTTAGCGAGGGAAAGATACATCACGTCGCACACCAATTCCCCTTTTAAATCCCTCTCCCCTTTACCCCTCCCTTTCTCTCCCGTCCCTCCCCCTCTCAGGGTGCTCTCCACGTCCCTCCCTTCCGCCCTCCCTCTCCGCCTACCTTCCATTCCCTAACTTGTTTCCCTCCCAATCCCTCTCTCTCTTCCCCTATCTTCCCATCTCTTCCCATTCTCCTCGGTGCCTTCCTTCCCTCCCTTCCTTGGCCATGTGATACCCCAATTCAGTTTCTTCATTTTTCTTTCCTGTCTTCGCTCTCCTTCCTTCTCCTAATCTCCCTCCTCTCCGTCCTAGATACACTCTCCCCATCCCCAGCTGCCTCTCTTCCACCATTCCCTCCCTTTTACGCCTCTCCTGGTCACGTGGCACACCAATTCAGTTTCCCGGAAATTGAGAGATAGAAGTATAGGGTCTTTACTTAAGGAACGACTGTTTATTATCTACCAAACAGTTGAAAAAAAATCTATCCTAAATATTGTTTTTTATGCAATATATAGGACTTTACAGATAAAGTTCGCTGCCAATCCTTTTTCAGAATAATTTGTTATTTTCTTGGTATGCGCGAGCTTTGAAAGAAAAAACTCAAGTTCAGTAGCGCGTAGCAATGTGTCCGCAAACAGCTCCTTCGTCTCCGCGCTGTTGTTTACGCGACTTACTACAAGAAAGAGACAATGAAAGTAGTGATAGGTGCTGGACGACCATTCCTCAGCAAGGACTTGTCAAAACAGCGAGCTCCGATCGCCAAGCGACGTTCCACTCACACTTAAGCAACCAGTCACACTGCTAATGCATCAAACAAACGACAATCTGCACACACTGTGTGAGGTTTGCTTCTTCCTTGTATATAGGCGGTCCTGTCACACTGATCATGAAAATACTTTCTGTGCACACGTTCGAGGCAAACATGTGTACGAAGCAAGCATGTTTCGCATATCCTTGAGACCTGTTCGCAGATATAATTATGTCATCATGTCTGCAGACCGCGTCTTTTGTACGATGCAGGCAGGACCCGTGTGACTGTGTGGCACGAGAGACACACAAAACATAAAGATGGCGCTACATAGAGTACATCATGGAAGAAAGGAAGCTTCTGGAGGTGAGACGACGGCACCAGAGGTGATGCCAAAAGTGTAAAGGGACACGACTTCAAACTGATGATCCAAACCACAGCTGTTTTGGTCACCGTCAGGGGCGTGTCCCTCCACACTTGTGGCTTCACCTCTGGTGACGTCATGTCCCCTCCAGAAACTTCCTGTCCTCCTTGGAGTACATAGAGGAATGGTGGGCGTGCTAAGGAGGCTGGTTCCGTCCCAGAGTATGAGGCCGAAGCGAAAGGAAGCGAAGAACGTACCGGAAATCCTTCTCAGAGCACGTTCTAGCTTGTCCACTCGCTCATCCAAATCTGCCAGGTCACTGGACAACTTGGAGATGGTTTCGAGCAAACTCTGCAGCAAACAGAAAGAGAGATGCCGGTTAGTTTCCTCTAAATCAAGAGGAAAATTGATTGTATAAAAAAACCACGTTTTTGTTAATAACAACCAATGAAGGAGTCTTTGTTTGCTTAAAAGTCGATACCCAAGAAGAAAACAAAAGGTTATGTATATACCATAGATAAATCTTGATGTACGACAATGACAAAGAAGAATTAAAAACCAATGAGCTAAATTATGTCCACATTATATACACCGGGTGTTCAATTTTAATTTGAACAGTTTTATAACAAAACATCCATAAAAGATGCACTAATACGGTTGGTGCAGGTGAATTATTCGGCCAGGGGAACATTCTGTGGTGGTTAACCTTTGCGATAGGTCGGCTAATTAATTCAATTTCGGTAATTAACTTTTTAATTAGTGAAAATAGACATTGTTTCAATTAGAGGCTCACTGATCGTCATCGAAACCACTAAATCAACTCTCCTTAGAATGACCTGAAGCTCGTGGGAAACTCGGGGGCGCACCGAAGTTACCACTCCTGCAGCAAGCGCAAAGCTAGCAGTGGCAAAACGCGGATGATTAGATTATCCTCACATTCCGCCACGCACGACCAACAATTTCCACCCAAAATATCTGTTCGGTATTAAAGGGGCACCCAAGTGGATTCTGAGATCGTCTATTTATCGTCATAACTCAATCTACGGGCTCTAAGCATCATAAAAAAAATACATTTAAGGACCGCCGATTTTCCCATTTAAAATCCAATCAAGATTGTGGCGCGCCCCCTTTCTGCGCCGTGGCGCAAAACACCAGGGGCGCCGTCGGACAGGAAGGCAGCGGAGAGGACGCGCGACCGCCAATCACGAGTGACGGCTTCCCGGCAGACTGATTTTTCGAATGTGTGCGTATTCGAAAAATCAGTCTGCCGGGAAGCCGTCACTCGTGATTGGCTGTCGCGCGTCCTCCCTGCTACCTTCCCGTACGACGGCGCTCCCTGGTGTTCTGCGCCACGGCGCAATAAGGGGAGGGAGGGGGCGTAGCATGATCTTTGATTGGATTTGTAATAAAAAATATCGGCCGCACTTGGATGTAATTTTGGGCTTCTTAGGTTGCTTAGAGCCAGTAGATTGAGTTATGACAATAAATAGGCGATCTCAGAATCCATTTGAGTGCCCCTTGAAGGGTGAACGGAGTGTAGACGGCACGCGCTTTTGACAAGGCACCATTGTAACTAGAAGCTCGGTATGCTCAATGGTGCTTGTAAATTTCTTCAAATTGTCTATTCCAGCCAATCTTCCCGCAGATGGTGTAAAATGACCCTCAGTTTCTTACAGGCTCATAATAAATGCCAAGTAAGCGTTGTGAATGCATGCCGTAAAATTTCAACCTCATTAGGAATACTCAGTACATCATGAAGAACTTTGCCCTGGCTAACGTCAAACCGCTAAAGGTAAAGCGTAATGCTGTTTCTTTGTGTAATAGCCTAGAGCTACAAAAACTGGCAAAAGTTGTCAATGATTCAAAAGATGTTACTTTAAAGGCATTTTTTAATGTAAAGACGCATAAGGACGGTTTTCCGTTCAGAAGTATCGTTAGCGAGAGAGGTACTTGGCAACAGCAGGTCAGCAAATATCTGCTAAAACACCTTAATGTACTTACTCTGGATGACCCCTTCGCGACCAGGAACTCGTTGGAAGTAATTGAAGAATTAAGAATTAACAGCTCTGTTGGCTACGCTTTCTCTATTGATGTAGAGGATTTGTTTTATTCAGTACCACATCAAGAAATGTACCGTTCTGTCATCGGGTGTATCGAAGCAAGTGGCGTAGTGGCTTTCCAGAATGCTTCTGGTATTCCGCTGGACAGCTTCATGGCATTACTGGAATTTTATCTAGGTAGCACGTTTGTGTCGTTCGATGACAAGCTGTTTATCCAGCGCAAGGGCATTTGTATTGGGTCATGCGTCGCTCCTGTGCTTTGTAACATATTTTTGTCCGCTGTTGATCGTGAGTTGAATCGTGTTTTAGACGCCGACAATGTTCTTAAGGTTTTTAGATACGTGGACGATTTTCTTGTACTTTTAAAAACTAACACCTCTGTGACGCACTTTGATACAGTACAAAGTATTCTGTCAGTTTTTGAACAACATGGGAAAGGTTTACTTTTTACTCATGAGCTCCCTGACAACAATCATTTGCAGTTTTTAGATATTAACATCACCATCAACGAGCGACGTGTGTGCTGGATGTATCGACCTCGCGCCCGGAAAGAGTTACTTCCTTTCGATTCAGCTCATTCGAAGACGGTTAAGAGAGCTATTGCAACTTCGTGCCTGGAGTCTGCACTGCTGAAGTCTTGTGACCACCAGGCGGATGCTAGTTTTAAATATCAGATTTCTAGACTGGAATTGGCTGGCTTCCCGTGTTCGGTCTTGGTTTCTGTGGCGGAGACCGCCCTACAAAAAATGAAGGGGTTGAAAAGAAAGGTCCCAACGAGGCAGAGAACAAAAAGACCAGAAGTTATTCCGTACATCCACAAGGTTGCCCACAATCTGAAGAAAGTGGCAAGCAAGTACGATGTTCCCGTTGTGTTTTCTGCCCCAAACAAGTTGGCTGGGTTGTGCTCCCGCATCTCTGATGAGAAGGCAAAAGCACCATGTGACAAGAAACACGTCACCCCTTACGTGGACTGCACAGTGGGTGTGGTCTATGAAATTCCACTGAGTTGTGGAAAGGTATACATCGGCCAGACGGGGCGGTGCATCAATGACCGAGCACGGGAGCACGCATTATCAGTAAAAAATAAATATGGCTCGCATTTGCCCATTCATTGCAACACGTGTGGCTGCATTCCACGATTTCAGCAGATAAAGATTCTGGGTAGAAGCCGAGAGACGGTCGCTCGAGAGCTATTGGAAGCGTTCTTTATCAAAAAAAGTGGGACGGCCTGTGTCAGCGACACTTCTATTGTTCTTCATAGTAATGAGTTTCAGTTTTTGAATGATCGTGCACAAAATTAGTCAACTTTTATGTGGTGTTGCTTTGCCTGTCGTGTGTATATATATGCCTGCTTTTCCTGAGTAAAAACTAGTTGAAAGTCAGCGCTTGTCCTGTATACTTCTTGTCCTTGTCTTTTTTGCGCTATTTTAATTGTTAACTCAGTACGTCCTCAATGCATACTCAAACTACGGCAATGCATTTCTTTTTTTTTTAGCGTAGCTGTTAAGGGTTAGTTTCCCCAGTATCGTGTCCGCGAACAAACAAATGTTGTACAAAACTCCAGACAGCTACCGCCATCTATGAGCGACCAGTTGTTTGGTTGCCGCCGTCGCTCCTAGATGGCGGAAACCTTTCCAGCCTTTCCACTCTGGTTTTCACCAGAGTGGAAAAGCTGAATTTTTCTAAGCGTCGTCCTAGAAATCGTCCTCGAGGTCGCCCTAGACGTCGTCCGTGAGGTCGTCCTAGACGTCGTCCTCTGCTATACGTCGTTGTCTGGGCATCGTCTAAGACGTTGTAAAAATAACAACTTCGCTGGACCTCCATCTTCACGTGAAGTGGAAGGGCTCTACGTCTTTTCTTTTTTAACTAGACCTTACGTATGTTTGATAAAAAAAAACATAAAACATCTATTCTATATATGTATCTATTTTTCTAAAGATGGTTAACGTTGAAGCACACCATTAGCGGCGAGATGTATTGAGTGGCGCCCTCCTATGGTGACCTTTCGTGACGTCATTACCTTGCGAACAACAAGTTCGATGGTGTTGAAGGAGCATGGTGGAAGCTTGAAATCAATGCGCTCTTAAAGCTACACTACCAACACCGTCGAAATTGAAGTTCTTCCATTCTTCTTATTTCCGTCGATGAGAAAACCTTTGCTGACGTCATAGTCAGCATTCGGCCAATCGTGGAAGGCCGACCACAGCGACGCTTTCGATCGCGCACGTCGCCAGTAGTGATTTGCATCAGCCTACAAAATAGAAGTTGAATGAACTGCATACGCACCGTCTACAAGACGAGTAAATGACCGTGCCCTTCACTCACCACTGTGTCTTGATGACTGGTGAACGAATCTGTGCCAGGCACGGCCGTTCCTGCGTTTGAAGGAACAAATAATGCACATGCTTGTCAAGAAACATAACTCGTGTCGCAACGATAAACGTCTTTGAGAATTATTTTTAACACAGAATGTGTTATATGGCTGGAACCTGTTTTAATGCGAATAGCATTCTTTGGATACTCACGCACTTTTCGTCTATGTATCTATCTATCTATCTATCTGGCTATCTAACCTCTTACGCCGCGGGTCGATAAATAAATAAAAAAGACCGGCGCCGGCTGGGATTCGAACCGTTGACCCTTTGATCAGCAGGCAGACGCGCTAACCACAGAGCTATGAAGGCAGTCATTCAACGCACTCTAAACGGTTGTTTATATCTTTACTATAGGACGCGCTTTACAGCGCTGTCACAGCTACCGGTGCGCGCGATTCCATGCACGAGGGCTCATTCCGCTCTCGTGAGGCTGAGCACGGCCGCTAGCTCACCCTCTCCCGCGCTCGGGAGAGGGTGATGTAGCGGCCGTGCTCAGCCTCACGAGAGCGGAATGAGCCCTCGTGCATGGAACGCGCGCGCACCGGTAGCTGTGACAGCGCTGTAAAGCGCGTCCTATGGCAAAGATATAAACAACCGTTTAGAGTACCGTTGGTTGAGACTAGCTGAGACGCCAGAAAGTCTGGTCGGTACCATTTTGAGTGTTTGTGCGTATGGCGCGTGCTTTGCTCGCCTTCCTAAGTGACACAAACGCACGTGCTGGGCTGCGGAGATCGTGCGCAGGGCTGTGAAAGTGTCAACAAATTTAGAATCGCCTCAAGAGTGGGTTGGCGTATCTAGAGTGTGCCGGCCACCTGACGAACGCGCATAACTCCGCACCGTTTGATGCTATTCGCATTAACGTAGATAATCATTCCCAAAGGATGGGTTCTGCTGATTTTTTGCAAGGCTTTCTATACCATAATTCTCAGTTTAACAAGATGATTCAACTGTCTGTACACGACAAAAGAACAAGAAAGTTTACAGCAACTACAGGTGACAAGACTATTCCTATGTGCGCCCTCGTTTCCATCAAATCAAAATCAACACAGTGCTACTTTCTTTTACACTTTTTTCTTCGTCAGAAGAGTACCAAGAGGACGATGAGTTGCCTGCTCTGCAGGTGCCTCAAATGCCTATTTCTCTGCGTTCTCTTTTATGTCCCTTGCTTCGTTGTGAAATAAACCACAGAGCCAAATGCCTGTATCGAAGGTAACATCTACGGTTCATCAATCAGTTGAGATTATCAGATTACTCGCATTAGAAACCGGCGTGAACCATTTTTCTCATTCAAAATACAGTCCGAGAATTTATTTTTTATTTTTTAACATGGTAATTACTGAAAACATGACAAAAAGACCGGAGTTCTCAGGATGACCACGTCTTTTTTTTATTATTCTAGTAAGCTTGTTCTGTTACGACATGTTTGACTCAGATGTTAGGACTTTATGGGCCCCTATAATACGCCAACTCAACTTCTCTACGTCGTGCCGTGGCCTGTGGCGCTTCGAGCGAACTTCAGGTCAGGGGTGTGGGCGGAAAACGTCATGCGGGCCGGGCATTGCTGTGTTGTTTTGGAAGAAACCCGTCTGAAACCTGCCTTTCCATTAAAAGGCCCCGACTGGCGCTGCACCAAAAGAGCTGGGTAAAGTGTCAAGATCAGTTTTCACGTGCTTTCTGCCTGCCCGGTTCGACCGACAACGTAAATAGGTACCGCGAAAAGGGAAAACTAGACGCTGTCGGACCACGACTGCGTGTGCGCGAAACACTTTGGGCTATGCGGGAAAACCAGTCAAGTCGTCCGGACCTACTGTATCACGTGTAGTGCGTCTTCATGTTTTCAGTGCCGTCCGTTCGTTCAAACTGTCCTCTGCTCGGTCAAACTTCTGTCTGCTCGTCAAAACGACAATGGCCCGTAGACCACGCCAAAGGCTAAGCGCAGTTGACACGGTAATTGCGATAAGAATTGAGTGCAGGAATCAAAATACTCTTAGAACTGAAAGTTGTTTGGGGCAAACTGGCTCGGTGAAAACAGTAGATACAAGGGGATGTTGATCATTGTTACCAGAGACGTTCACTGACTTGTTATGCCTCATTCACATGGTCCCACTGTGTATGCGTTTTTTCAGTATCGACGATATAACATTGCAGCTGCCGTCCAAGTTTTCTTTTCTTTTTTTTTTTTTTGTAAAGGCGTTTACGCACAATAGACCATTTGCTGTATTACCCAAGCATCAAGGAGAATGCAGGGATTGGTGTTCCACGCGCCACACGCGCACGCCTTCCCCGTATAAAATATTCGAAGTAAATAACCGAAAAAAAAAAGCATTGACGAACGCGCGTGCAAGATACAATTTGTTTTAGGTTTTTGCTTTGGAAACTTTACTACCGCTGAGGACAGCGCGTGCGGCGCGTGGAACGCCAATCCCTGCATTCTCCTTGCGCATTTGACTGTGCGTCGAGAAACGAAAGTGAATCACGGCACATGTGTGATTCGTATGAACCGTGGAATGCAATTCAAGGAATAGCTTGGCACGCGACACTAAGAAGCAGGGATATCCCGGTTTCTCGCACTCGCAACGCAGCCAAACGCACTCGAACGCTCTCAAACGCAACAACAGTTCGTAGGGGCCTTAACCTGAGCGATGTCGTGACTAAAAATAGCGAGCAGAATTTCGTCATGTGAATCAGGCTGCACCATCCATTTTGCGGCGTTCACGCGGAATGTATGTCACATTATTCACGCGACGTTCTGCAGTCTGACAAAAACGTGTTCACCATGCCAAGGCCATGAAAGTCATCAGACATTGCTAGGAAGATGTAGAATTAACAATGCCGACGTAAAAAAAGAGTACGGGGACTCACACCGACGCCAACAACATCGCATCCGAATGGTTTGTTGGTGGGAGACGCCAACCCGTCTTGTCCCCACCCCATCGCGCATGCGCGCCGCTAGGGGTGCACCAGTTTATTTACAAACGTGAATTGGTGTATACAAGTCGAAGCCACGTTGATAACGCAATTTGATCTCGCGTTAAGCTTGCAAAAAATTCTTTAGTCTAATTTTTTTTTAATTTATTAATGCGAAGATTTGTTGAACAAGCACTGAAAGTGCAAAGAAGGTACAATCTAACTTAGAGTGATATAACCATGGAAATAAACTAGGAAGTTGTATAGATTAGAGGACCATGTAAATAGTGCGGAACAATTTAAGAACAGTCATCGAGTTATACCTTGTATGCCGACGCCCGTAGGACCTGGAATACCGGGAGGACCGGGAAGCCCAGGTGGCCCTGGCGGTCCTTCAAGACCCGGTAGTCCAGGGAGTCCGTCCAAACCTGGACTACCTGCGTAAAGAGAGATGATCCACGTAGTGTGCACTTACACTTGTCACCCTTAACGATTTGCGTAGTAGTCAACAGCATTAGCAAAGAGGTAAAGCATCAGCAACCTCGTTCTCTCACACCGGAAATACGCAGTGATTCTGGAATTGACGCAGGACCCCGAAATGTATTGTCTTCAGGCTAAGCTTACCAATTCAGCTATGTTGCTGAAAGTCTGGTAGGCATTAAGCATGTTCAGTGCCTCGTACACTGCCCTCCTAAAAAGAATCTCTTATTAATATGAGAAAAATCTTTCTTTTCTTTTCCTTTCCTTTTCTTTAATAGCTTTCTATACGTAGTTTTACCTTTAAGGGCCACTGCTAACCCTAATACCAATACTTTTTCGTGTTCTCGGCTTCAGGAGGCGTGGTATAAGAGTAACAAAAAATTCGATTGCCAATAAAAATTTCAATTGTGCGAAACAGTTGGTCAAAGTCTCCGTCCTCTTCAACCAAACCGGGGGAAAGGGGAAGGCGGAGGACGCGGACCCTTGCTTCTTTTTCGTTGATGTAGTTGGCAAAGACATTTTTAGAGCTCAGCTCTTAGGCGCCTGTTTCCGGCTTGAGCGGCGTCGCCGTCGTCGTCGGCGTAACCGCGCGTTGCATTATGGCAAACGTCCCATGAAGCAACGCGCGGGTCTCACTCGTGACCCGCGCGTGGCACTATGGGACGTTTCCTATTATGACGGCACACGTGACGTCACGAGGGTCCCGCACGCTGCATCATGGGACGTTTCCCATCATGACGTCAGGCGTGACGAACGGTCACTTGTGAAGGTCACGACGAAGGTATGCCTCCTCCGTACCCTCCCCTCCTCCTCCTCAAGACCTGCGCTCTAATTCTGCATTACAGGGAATCGTAAACGCCTTTAATTTATTTTTATTTTTAATTCATTTTTTATTTTAATTTAATTCAGCGCCTGAAGCTCCATTTATTAAAAGTTCAGAAGTTTCAAAACAGGCTTTTTTTTAAATTGTAATATTTCTCTACAAAAACGAAATTTTGAAGGGCCAAAATACGTATTGCGCTACTATCATTTTCAGTCGTTTGCGGCATTAAAAAAATGAAAGCCGTTTACAACTCCCTGTAATGCCGAATTGGAGCGCAGCTCTTGAGGAGGAGGAGGAGGAAGAGTACTCAGGGAGGGTACCCCTCCTCCTCCTTCTCCTCCCCTCATTCTTCAATATCGTCCAGGGGGGTCACGTGACCTCGGGGAGGGGAGGTCACGTGACCCCCCCGACGGCGACGGCGATGGCGACTGGCGATGGCGATGACGATGGCGACGGCGCTCAAGCCGGAAACGGGCGCCTAAGAGCTGCGCTCTAAAAGAGATATGGATGCTGGGGTTGTTAGTGGCGGTTAGAGCCTGATCGCAGCCGACGCTTCGAGCTTATATGACCCATGAAGCAGCGCCAAAAGCGCGACGTCACGGCTTTTTTCGCCGCTGTGGGTGTTGTTATCATTAGCTAATCCAGTCAAGCTTAGTGAATGCGCCATGACCTCGCGCTTTTGGCGTCCGTGTTTGTGTGTCTTATAGCTTTTGCACTCTGTCTGAAATCCCTGGTTTGTGGAGGCGGGGGGAGAGAGATCCACGAGGAAATGTAAATCTACCCCTCAAGCAAGCATACCTAATTAAAGCGCTGGTCTTTGCCGGAAAGCATAAAAAAAAACACAGTTTCTAGACCGCAGCTTTTAGGGGCCAGTTTCCGGCTTAAGCGGCTCGCCGTAGCCGTCGGCGTAACCGCGCGGTGCATTATGGGACATTTCCCATGGTGCGACGCGCGGGAAGAGGGAGGAGGGGGAGGGAGGAGGAAGGGAGGGAGAGGGGAAGAGAGAGGAGGAGGGGCTGAGGAGGGGAGGGGAGGGGAGGAAGGAGGGAGGAGGAGGGGGAAGAGGAGAAGGGACGAAGGGAGGAGGAGAAGGAGAGGGAGGAGGAGAGGAGCTTGAAGGATGAGGGGAGGAGGTGAAGGAAGAGGAGGAAGGGAGGGAGGAGGAGGAGGAGGGAGGAAGGGAGGAGGAGTAGCAGGGAGGATGAAAAGGTGAGTAGGAGAGAGGAAAGGTATACCCTCCCCTCAGTACCCTTCCCACTTCCTCCTCAAGAGCTGCGCTTTAATTCGGCGTTACAGGAGTTTTTAAACGTCTTTTTATTTTTTACCAGGCTCTCCCGGAGGTCCCTGGAGTCCTGGAGATCCCTGGGGCCCCCGTGGTCCCGGAGGCCCTGCCGTGAAGACGCCGCCGTGGGCCGACGCGGGTCTCCCCGGCAGCCCGTCACGACCCGGAAGGCCCCTGGAAGCATTTAATAAGCGAAACCTGAAGACCGAAGTGGTGCCCATTTGTGGTATCTTCTGTTAGTTCAATAGGCAGCAATACAAATGTGAAAAAATAGGCACATAGTGCATACACTTTAAAAAAATGCTCGTGCGTCTACTTTCCCGCACAACACTCGAAGAGCCAATCACCGCAACTTACGAAGGCAGCTCAGCGAATGACGATGCCGAAACACATGTTTAGACCAAAAAATGCAGTCTGAGTTGTGACATTAAGCAATGCAAAACGTCACGCTTGCATTGCTTAATGTCAACTCAGACAGCGTTTTTTGGTCTAAACATATGTTTCGGCACCGTCATTTGCTAAGCTGCCTTCGTAAGTTCCGGTAATTGACTATTCGAGTGTTGTGCGAGAAGTGGACGCCAGGACTTTTATCTCCTCATCCCTCACTCCTCACTCCTTACTGTCCTCACTCTGATTTTGAAAGTTCTAATTCTACTACTTCCTTTCTCAATGGTTCTAATACACAGGATTTAAGATCGAGTTACTAAACGTGTGCACACGACACTTGCCTTGGTCCGGAATCACCAGGAGGACCGACTGGACCAGGCGGACAGTTACACGGTTCTTTCGCCGTTGGTAGCCAAGCACGCTCGTCTTGCAAGGGGTAGTCTGTCATGGTGGTGGTAGCGGGTTTCTGCGTTGAGAATGCAAACTCACACTCCGTGTCGATGCGGGCGTTTCTAGGCCATTTATTGTGGCTTATACTCTTCACGCTGCGTGTGCTATTGTAGAGATGTTTCGGAGACGACAGATGCACTACATGACCTAGCAAGCTATCCCTCATTGCACACGGCGTTGTTTCGTACAGTGATTCGGGAAACTGAACAGTTTCATTCTCTTCCAAGGGTGTGGGATTGCCGGCAAAAGTAAATCTTTTTTGAGTTTACCGAATCGATGATATCAATAGTCGTAGATCGGCCATTCAAAACCCTGGAGGGTGGGGAGAGACCAAGGGGGCTAAATTAAGCACAAGGTGGCGTCCGTATATCTTCATATATGAAGCGGACTTGTAACCTAAGTAGGCGTGGACACGAAAAGTCTCCTCAGTCACTCAGCCGATGGGACGATCTTTTCGTGTATTTCTCTTCTACCAAGCTTCTAATTTTTTACCCGTCTCGGGTTAATTTTCATCATGATCAGAAAATTCATTTAACGCACGCTGAAAGGTAAATAGGGGGTAATAGACAAGCGTGTTGTCATTATATTACCGGAGACAACCCGGGTGTTTGCCTCATATTTACATGGCGGTGTCCACTGAATCGGTGTTGAACAGGCGGGATATGGAGCCCAACACTGGCCTCTACTGCAGTAAGTCGGCGTGTGGCGGACTCTCTCGACACCGCACCGGGAGCTTCGTTTGAGCTGAGACTAGAAGCTCCGCCTTCAGCGCGAGCCTCGCTGGCTTCCGGAGTGCTTTGGTTGCGCGTGCGTGCACGTTCACACTTGCGTTAGCAACGGGACAGAAGCTTGCGCTGAAGGCGGAGCTCCAGGTCTCAGCTTAAGGGTGAACGGAGTATAGAGCGAGTCGTCATATCACGCGCGGCTTTGGGAAGGCGAGCGTATCGGGCTTCGTACGCGCAAACGCTGAGAATGACACCGGGTAAAAAAATACGGTACCAGCCCCAATTCCGGCAGGCGTTCGTTTGCCTCCGTCACTAATGAGAATGCGCACGCGCATGCGCATCGAAATTTATTTGGTGCGTCGATCGTATCGAAAGTCAGCCACGAGAGCGGGCAGTCAAAGCAGACGGCAGGCACGGAGCAGACGTGTAGCCTAAGCCATAGAGTTATTATAATGTACGCTAGAGGTTCAAGTGGCGCTAGTGTGCTGACGCAAATTGAAGCAGACAGCAACCAGTCAAAAATTGACTTCTGGTAATGCATTTCTATGGGAAAACGTGAGTGAATTCTCTTCCTGCGTTCGATCATAAAAGCAAATTTCCCGAATAATTCGTACGTACTAGGTAGCTTGGAACATTTCTCAGTCAGGCCGACGAAATAATTGGTCAGTTACTGCCTTTTTCTTTCAAATTCTTCGCATTAGGAACGGTGCTAAAACGGCTTCGTACATGTATTTATGTTCACTGTTGGACACTTTTAGCGCGAACATGATGTCGGCGTGTTCAGCATGAGGGATATACGTGCCAAACGAACGAAGGACATCTGGAAAGACAAGAGAGACGGCAAGAACTACTCAGTAACACTGGATCAGTAAATACCAGTGCATACGATCAAAATAAATTGAAGGCCACGTAGTATATTCCGATTTTAAATAAGTAAGTACCGCTTTATCCTTTCTGCTCCGCGCGAAGATGCTTGTTCTACGGTCAAAATATCACCCGCACGCTCGAAATCTTTGGGAACAAGTGTCTGAATGCATGCTTAAAGGTGCCCGGCAGAGAAAACAATACAAAGAGACACCTTTCACAGCCCACGTACTTTATTGTTGTACGTTTTGAATGTTTTTATCCGCTCATGCACGACGGGGTTATTTTCATATAGTGAGAGGACTGGCATATTAGCAATATATAAGCGTCACCGGAATGCTGGCGAACCTTGAACACACTCTATATTCCTTTCGATTGTAATTTTGCTCTGAATCGTCGCTGGTTTTTACACGCCTGCTGCGGAACACATGTTGGGACTGAAATGTAGCGAAGTTAAACATCGTTCACTGATGAAGAAGAATGCGCTAACTAAAACAATTGCACTCTTACAATGTTAATCAAGGTAGATACTATTCGGTACGACCCAAATAACCAAAGTGTTCCGTGTTATTTTCCGGCGAAGAGACAAAATGCACGCGCGTTTTCCCATAGGAATGCACAGGAGCACCGCAAAAGTAGACTGGTTGCTGTCTGCTTCAATTTGCGTCACGGAAGTCGCACAGACACTAGCGCCAGTTGAACCTCTAGCGTACATTATAATAACTCTATGGCCTAAGCCTAACGTCGCCGATCAAGCGGCGAGCACTGCAGACGATGGGAGCTTGGATGAAAGCGCGTCGGTGCGCGAGGTAGTCTGGGGTCAAGTTCTTTATTCCGGCGTCGCTGGGCACGACGTCATGCCGCGGGTCCTGGGGTATTTCAGAGTTTGGGAGGGACAGTCAAAACACAAATCCGAAGCTTCGTGCTTACGGTTAAATCTCGCGCTCGTGTTTGATGCTTTGACTTCCAGTGCAGTCTGGGCGGCCATGGCCCGGCGTTTTTTCTCTCGCCGTTATCTTCGCTGACCCAGCCGTACAATGCATCGTGTTTTCCCGCCGCTGTTTCCAAGGTCACGTTCATTATATGTTCCCTCTAAATGTGCCAGCCGTACCCCGCATCGTGTTGTCCCGCCGCTGTTTCCAAGGTCACGTTCATTAGTACCGGGTGATTCACAGACGGCAGGCTCTTCGTAAATCGACCGCAAAATCGGTTTCTTAACCGATCGCGCGCTACGACGTTGTGCAGCGCTGCTCCCAGATGCATGTTTCGTAGAACGTTGCAAAGATGCAACTATGCCCGAGGAAGAAGTAAAGAAAGAGAAAGGCTGAAGTCTGCCGGATGCGCAGCGACGCCACCGGTCGTACACAACATTGGCGTCAGCTTCGGCACGGGAGACAAGAGATGGCGCAAACAAACGCCGCCAACGAACTGAGCATACGGCGCCGAGAGCCGGCGTGCTTAGCAGACGCCGATCTTTTCGACTGAAATGCGGCGCGTTCCGCAGGCGGCGACAGTCGCAGAAACAAAAACAGGCAGAACAACGTGATATACATACATAGGAACTGCAAAGTTCCTTGTCTAAGCTAAAGACGCCGGCTCTCGGCGTCGTATTTTCGTTCGTTGGCGAATAGGCACTCGGCGTCGCGACCGGGTTGCGCCATCTTCTGACTCCCGTGCGAAACGGCGCCGTGTTGTTTGAAGACTCGGCAGGCGTACGCTGCAGTTTTCGCAGGAGCTAAGCCTTTTTTCTTTCTTTACTTCTCCTCAGGTAAATTCGCGTCTTTGCAAATTTTACAAGAAAAAATGCACCATCTGGGGTAACGCTGCACAAAATCGTAACACGATAGGGTTAAGAAACCGATTTTTGAGGCTGATTTAAAGAGCTCTAGGCGCCCCTTGAATCACCCTGTATGTTCACTCTAAATGTGCCATTCCATACCGATCGTATTAAGGCATCATACAGAAGACGGTCGGCAGACTTTAGGGAGTTTTGGGAACCGTCTTTGCACATCCGATACGGCATGCGACGGTGCCCTGCGGTACGAACTGAGCATGTGCGAGTCTTTTGTGGTAGCGCATGCGCAGTGCGTACTTAGAGGGCCCACCGGCACCGTATCGCGATGTGCGGCAAAAGGCTTGCCCTAAAACTCCCTATTGTCTGGGGCGTGTTTCTTCCTCGTCTGGACGGTTCTCTCACATTGGTCATTCAAAAGCTCCGCCTGCCCACATGTTCGAAAATTACGTGTGTACGAATCAAACGTACACACGTATTCTTGTGTGTACGAATGGGCGAATACGTGCGTACGAATAAAACGTCCCTCGAATATGCTTGAGGCGTGCTTGCAGACAATTCTGGCATCATGTCTGCAGCAATCACCATCTATTTTGCATGATGTAACGAGCAATGGTACTGCAGCCTACGGCTAGTTTACATTTATAGAAAGTTCGTGTCGTAGTACTCACCAACTTGTTTTCGCGGCGCGCATCAGTGTACGGTATATTGTTTTCGAACATCGTACCATTAAAATATAAAAATTAAAAAATCGGATCTCCATATTCAAACCATATAATTGTGTGCAAAATATTGAGCTCTATTTTGGCCAGTCAACATATACTAGGATTCGAACTTTTGTTTTCCAAACTTTATTTGACAAAATAGCAAGTGCTATTTTTAATTGCCTGCACGAACTCACACATACAATCACTGATTGAGATTTAGCGAGATAGAATTTAATTTCTAGCGTTTGCGACGAAAAATAGGCAACTATTTTCAAAAGTATTTCAAAGATTGTGGCGATGCTGATTTTTTTTATGTTAACGAATAGCTTTAGAGGAATTCCTATCGAACGGATGCCTCTAATTCCCCGATTCGGGAGACATATTTTTAGAGTAATTTTGATCAAATAGACTCACTGTAAATAAATCCATGTAAAAATAAAAAACGAGCAATAAAACAAGTAAAGCGATAAAATAAATGAAACGAATTATTCTACAAACGAAGGCGCACTGTCAAGCCATTGCATAAATACAGACTGTAATAATTCTTTTTTGTTTGTTTTAGAGTTAGAAGTTAGGATTGTGGACACGCTGAAGTTCCCCATATTACGTGATAGTTTCCTGAGCGATACATATATAACAATGGCATGACTTACAGGAGTGATGTGCTTGACGTTGGTTGCATCAAATTCTTTTTGGCTGGGGAACGTTGAACCTGCAGAAATAGATACACATTAGTTTAAACGTCCCTTATCGAGGTTGAGATGTACAAATATATTTTGTTTTTCCGAAAAGACAACCATTTAGATCGAGGGAATGCACGCTGTCTAAATTAATAATGTTTCGAGCACATAATAATTAATATTGTGCAGATTTATGACCAGCGGGAAAAGGTTTTATTAAAGTTCTTTTTCTTATATATAGATTCGAGTTTAAACATTTTATTTAAATGCGTTTATGCTGTAATAAAGAAATAATAAAACGCACGACTTATCGTTTTGATCACAAGCATTTAGAAAGTGAGTAGAGTACTTAACCTCAAGTATTTTACAACAAAATATGTTTTCGAATGCAAGTCACTTTAGCATTGTGACGGAAAATATAGATCTTAGAGCAAGAGACGTATGCGAGTCAGGTAACTTTCACAACTGAGATGATACGAGGCCGACTGATCTCAGTGTCCTTTCTACGCTTTTTCCGTCGTAAATTGTCGCATAGTGAGAAGAACCTGTTTCACTAGGCGACCCTAGCTTGCAAATCACTTTTAGGGTTCTGTGTTTTCGGTGTTAAGATTTTCGTGAATTTTTTTTTCTGGTTGCTTTTTTCCCGCAGATTCGGTGTTTTTCGGTATCAATTGTTGCTCTCGCGCAATATGATATCGGGGTTCATCGAGGTTTACGTTGAAGAAAAGGGGACACGGGAATAGAATTGTTACACCTCCAGGGGAACATGGCGTGACCCGATTACGTACTACGTCCCCGAACCGATAATGTAACTAAACAAGATAACGTATGAAGTTAAAAATAAACGCAGCCTCATGGACAGTTTAGTATGCGCAGTGTTACGGGTCAGAAACAAATAAAAAGAACTGCAGATAAAACGTTTTGTTTCCTGAAGCTTAGACTTGTTTTTTTTTTTTTCCATGTGAAGGTCAGAAGGAATTTTAGGATTTTCGGTTTTCTCCGATTTCGATAAAACCGCTTGGGGGTTAATTTTCAGGATTTATCCATATATACCGAAAGCTACGAAACCACTACCTATAATAAAAGTAAGTTTGACGACACCAATACGGTTGCAGTATTCGAGAAACCGGTGACAAAGAGGAGGGGGCGGTGCGTCCTCACCAGGCTCGTTGCAAGAGGACCCTGAAAACTCGGGGCAGCACCTCCAGACGACGATCTGCTGGATCCGCACTCTGGTCACGTAGATTGGACGCCTGACGGGCACACTGCGCAGACGGCTGCTTTCAATACTTCTGATTTGGGGTCTCGGTATTATTACAGACGTCGTTACAGCCCCCATCATGACCTTCCTCCATATTTCTGAAAAGTGGCTCACAGAGTCAGCAATCACCCCGTTTATGTCGATGACAAATGGGAAGACTTCCATCCCAATCAACTGCCACGCGGTGATGCAATGTTAAAAACCCGCTAGCCTAATTTCTTATTTTACTTTATGTTACTCTTCTGGAACGTTCCAGTTAAATCTCAGAACTTATTTCATATTTTTGTTTAGTGCCCTCTTGACAACATACCATGTAAAAAAAGAAATATCCGTAGCTAGCATTATTGGGTCAGTCTCCCCTTCCGTTACCGTTGCAGCATGTGCACTAGGCGACATTTTCGGCGTCAACACGTCTTAGGCCCTTTTACGTATTTCACTTGGAAAGGATCTCAACGGGCATCAAAATTTACCTTAGGCTTGTACTCCAACTAAAAACGTTCCACAGCTGTAGTAGTTTCGATGACAGTCCTCAAATACTGAGATAGAGAGAGAGAGAGAGAAAGACAAAAGCCGGCCATGGCTCGTTCGCGCTAAACGTGTTGCGGAGTGCCCATGCACAGCTGCCTGAAAGCGTCGACGTTTTCAGGCAGCTGTGCATGGGCGCCGCCATAACCGACCTTCAGTTTTTGGTTCCTCTTATTCCGTTCGCTCCACTTCATCATTGCCACAGCAGGACAGGTTATTGCCACTTTAGGTGCTACTGTGTCCTTCTCCTCAGCAAAGGCCTTTGTAGACGCTTGTCAACGCCCGCTTGCTTTAGTGGCTCGGTATCTCGGTAAGTCAAGAGAAGGTCGGCAATGGCTGCTCAATTTGGCGCGTGTTTAAAGCGTCTAAAGATACTTCGCGATACGCTTCGGCGAGGTTCCTCACGTGTAGATTGTGCAGTCGGAGTCATGGCACTGCGGCTCCGTCTTGGCGTAAATCACCTCCGTTCCGTTGCGTTCTCGGCAGGTGATGTTGCGGGTGACGCGGTAGGCGCAGATGTTCCTGCAGGAAGCAAACAGCAGTCCGACTACTGAGCGTGGGAATAATAAAGTATAGAACGCACTTTTATCGAAAGCCTTCAATCAGCTCAATTTAACGGGCAAAAGGATGTCAAGTCAAAAATACATTATATATGTCAAGCAGCCATGATGTACAGTCTGCACGGAATGAAACGCGAACAAGGAGCGCATGGTTTTCGACCCACGCTGAGTCACCTAGAGACGCAACACCGAAGGTTTGGATGCACTGAGCAAGAGTCTAACACATCGAAGGAGGAGCCATCTTCTTGCATCTCCCATCTGGTTCAGGTGGTCCAGCATCTAGCGAAAACCATGCACACACTGTTCACGTTTCATTCCGTGCCGACTGTACCAACTACTACACAATGTTCCAGCTTAAGTCCAGACGCGGCCGACGCTACCAGCTGATGCATGATGCAACCAATCAGACAGCGACAGAAGCGCACCATTATGTCGTTCGCCATGTTTCTCGACGTGTTCTATCATCGCTAAACCAATCATAAACTGAAATGACCCCGTGACTTGCGCTTTTGACGATGCTTGATTGGGCCTATTACCTCGTGGCGCCGACAGCGTCTGGACTTAGGCTGAAATGGAGTACAGAAAGTTTATTGATTGACGTCGAATGGCATCATGGGGTGATAAGAAACCACGACTTGACAGCGTGACGTTATGTTCATGTCATCATGCAATGTTACATAAAGAAATGTGACGTCATGATGTTGCTTGACTTCACCTTGCCAAATTGGGGTGTCACGTGACGTAAATATGCCAGCTAAGTTTAGCGGGAAAATTAATAAACAATACGTTCTCCACTCCCCAACACGACTGTCCAATGTTTCCTAAAGAAATATGAAAGATCGGTCTTTAAATGGTCCTCTCCAACCTAAATGTGGCGATCGTATGTCTTTACGCTTCGCGCAATTTATGTACCTTTAATTACGCTGCGAAATTATGAAACCAAAATAACTAAGGTTTCCTCAGGGAAATAAATCAAGTACTCAACTTTTGATACACATACTTCCGTTTCGCCACTCGACGAAGCCTGTGACGTAACAAGGTACTGCATCCACTAATCGTGATGTCACGCCTTTTTCAGTTCCCCTCCTTGTTAGTATCGAGACGCTCTCCTGAGACACGCTAGATGTTTGTCGGACAAACTGGCCAGACGTTTTAACGATCGGCTGCGAGAGCATCATAACAAAAGGAACAAAACTATATCTTGTCATCCAAGGATTTACTGCCAAGACGATGGTCGTGATCCCCGGTTCACAAAATACACTGTAATGGCGAGGAGTGGCGACCCTCTAATTAGAAAAATTATTGAGGCAGAGAAGATCCCGTGATTTGATGACGAGTCTATCAGCGCCCTTTCCTTTTCTTTATCCGACCATTTGGCGAAGTATAATCAATGTGATGAGCGCAAATTTCCAGGGTGTATTTTGTTTTACTATCGTTTTGTTTTCTGCAAGAAGTAGACGGAGAACGTGAGTTGTAAGTCGACGCTGTGTTTGTTATTTTGTGTGTACTCTCCTTTGACCTCATTTGCAACGTGCTGTTGCTGCTAATATGAACCCGCTTAGAGTAACTGTATGCTCTGCCTGCAGAGCCAGAGTATCGCGTTCCTTTTCTTTTCGCCGAAAACTCCGTATTGGCACAGAAGCGGTCACATGCGCCAAGATGGATTCAATCTTCATGCGGGAAAGTGACATCGCATGCGCCGGAGCATGTTTCTCGCTTTGGGTTGGCGAAATGTACATCCTACACTAAAATCGAACGAACTGGAATGTTCCTTGACCATTGAACATTATGTGTAGCCACTGGGTACAGTATAATCGCGTTGTTTGGTAACCCGAGTGATGTTTTAGAAGATGATTCCAAAGCCGTGTGGGAAGCAGACGACACGGAGGACGATCGCGTTTGTCGCGTCTGCGGCACTCGCGTGTGATCCGCGACCGGCAAATCCGGGCACCTCGGACCAGACAACAACGCGCAGCTACGGCTTGTGATGGGATCACGTTTACACCGGCTACTACGTTTTACCGAGGGCCTATAGAGAGAAACAGGAGACAAATGACGGGACGACGGCGCACGCGCGGAGTGTCTGCTGCACTACAGTAAAATACCGGAGGAGCACCCGCCCCACCTTCACTGAAAACTGGGTTAATCAAGACATGGCCACATGTCCGGTAAAATCGGACACTTAAAGGCTGAACTCCATGGAACGAATTATGTGACGAATAACTGGCGAGCGCCGCCCGACGGCACGCTCACTTCGCGCGCGACGTAGCAGCCACTGTGTTGATTCCAAGCGCAGAGCAAAAGCCGCCGGGCAGAATTCGTCGGTTATTCGCAGCATATTCGTCATTCCCAAGTTCGGGAAATGGTAATAGTGGGCGCTTGAACCCAGGGGCCGCTTCCGTGGTGTCTTATACGGTATACTTTCCTGCTCCGCACGCTGCAGCAGCAGCAGTCCGCCTGACAGCCACGCCATCTGCGCCTCCGGGTCTTCAGCAAAAGCGACGGTAGCTTAATGCGGTGCAGCTTGGATCCAGTATGCCAGCCCTGGGAGCACCATTCCGATACTCTGCTCCGCATGCGAAGCACGTACAGTTACTCTAAGCACGAGATGCGTTGAGCGACGCGACGCGACCGACGCGATGACAACTGGCGGGACGTGTCGGGAGTGGAAGCAATGTATACAAGGCGAAGAAGGCGGGGCAAGGAGAGCATGAAGGAGACGGTATCCTGATCTTGTTACGTCACGGCTCGCATATCGAGTGATTTGCAATACGGGAATTTACGGTAGGTTTATATGCCTTATTCTTCAAGTCGCGAGCTGAAAGTTCGTGGACACTTCCATGAGGAGGCCCCGGTACCTGCCGCAATGTTTTTATATAAAACTAACGACCCCCATTTTAGGCTGGATAGGTCCCTAAACGCTGTATTGCGTGTATTATAGGGGAAATAAACGTCGCTGTTACTTTTTTTTCCGTTTCATTCGTCAGTATAACCGAAGGATTATCCTAAACAGATCATGACTAAGAGACCGACATGTCGACAGTAATGTTTACCGGGAAGGACCCTGGTGCCAGTAGGGACCTCGGCCGTTTCTGTCGTCCCGAAAAGCCGGGGTCAACACCGCTTACACGTCATACGAAAGAGAGTCTGCAAACATGAGTCATCGCAATATCCGTGGTTCAAATGCCGCAAGCCAAGCTTTCTTCTTGAACTCATTGCCATGCGGCATTCGAAGCACGAATCTCGCAGTGACTCGCGTTCGAATCTGTGCGCAGACTGTTTTTTGTACGATGTATAATGCCCGTGTCCCACTAGAGCGACATACAGAAACGAAAGACAACGACAAGCCTCAGACCAGAGTCTTTCGCGATTTGAGAGGCTTTGTAGAATAAAGGAGGCTATGCTCAAACACAGAGTATCATGCATGCACGCGAAGGTATCTTTGGCAGGCTTGCAATCCCTCGTGCTTACTTCACAAGCACCGAACGACTAAACGCCTGCCAAAAGTACCATCGCGAGCATGCTGCATGGGTTTGAGGCTTGTCGCTGTCTTTTGTCTCTGTCTGTCGCTCTAGCGGGACACGGGCATAAGCAGTGTGACCCCGGCTTAATTAACGCCCTCCTCAATGGAACTACGCGCTAGCGTGGCGCGCTACTTCGTGTGCCGGCAGCTAGCTTTGTCTGCAGAGTTCCGGAAAACGTTACGGGTCGCGGAGACCATGAGGTCATCGGAAACAATCTACGAAAAATTCCTAAAACAATGTTTTCCAAACCGTGGGTCCAAGACTCCAAGAGAGGTCGTGATAAATTCAGCAGGGGGTCGCAAAACGGGTTGAAAAATATTTAAAAAAATGCTAACTTTGACTTTTTTTTAACTGGCGTCAGTGTAAAAAAGAACAAAAAAACGTACAAGATGTAGTTTAACATTGAGCCGAAACTGAGAGTCCCGTTGTTCAAACTCCGCTTTCATTTTGAAAAACTGAGCTCTAACAAACAAGCTCCCCTCAGTTATAGGGAACAGTCATTCCTAGTACTATGCGCTTTCGCGATTGTTTTTAGTTAGCTAATGCGCATTGACTATATAAACTACGAAAGAAATGTCGGTGTCAATTTTGTATACTACTGTTCATGCATCAGATTTGCGCGCTATCTGTCGGACGTTGCACTAACCTTCTTTCGTAGGCTCAGATGAACATGGCAACCATGCTTGAGATTACGGGCAGAGAGCTGAATATAGGAAAGTGATGCAGCAAGATTGCTGTATCTCGCTGCGCAACCAACGGAGAAATAATGGGACCACACTGAATTCGTAGACAGACGGATTGCATTGTTTTTATTTTCAATCTGGAGATAGTTTTAGCGAATGTTGGGAATAAACGTAGCGTTTTAATCCGACTATCCGAGTGGGAAAAGGGCAGAGCCCGCGCCACTTGCTTCTACAGCGTGTTCTGTGAAACTCTCGATATATGATGCCCTGCACACTCTTAAGAAAATGTGTATTCTTACGTCCTTTGACTCCTATAAGACACCCCAAAACTTCAGTTCGACATACAGTGCACTGACGTCGATCTGACGGTACCAACTTTCACGAGAGACTTGATAGCCGTGGGGTACAACTTATTCAAATAGCTAATGTGCGTGTTACTGACTACGAAAAAAGAAATAATAATCGGGGTTTTCTTGGCCCTACTGCAAAACCTCAGTGTTTTCTTTTCGTGGTCCTTGATACGTACTTTAGTTATTTAATAAGTTATATCGCACCGTTATCAAGCCCGTCGTAAAATTTGGGGCCGTCTGTTCGACTATAGTGCGCAGTACGTCGAACTGAAGTTTTGGGGAGCATTATATGGGGCAAAAGGGTGTAGGTATACCCTCTTTTTTAGTGTGCATTACTTTATTAATGATTGGTTAAGGCTGCTTTACATATTCGTGTCAGTTGCTTCCACAGCAACCAAACTGACAACAACTATAAACACACAGGGACATCTTGAAGTTAAACGCCTGAAGACAGGGACAGAAGATGGATGCTAACACTACACGGCGTATTTGCAACTGAACTTTAATTTCGAAAACACACAAGCGAAACAAAAGACATAAAACATATGCGCTATACTTCGTTTCACCTTCCGTCCAGACGCAGCCGATGCTACGAGATTATATGACGAATCAGACAGCGTCAAAAGGGCACCATCATGGTGCTCGTGATATTTCTGTCCGTGTTCTATCATCGCTGAACCAATCATAAACAAAGAAGGCACAGTGACTTGCACTTTTGACGCTGCTTGATTGGTCCCGTTTTCTCGTAGCATCCGCTGCGTCTGGACGGAAGGTGAAACGAAGTATAGAAACAGTAAAGATTAAAACAGAAAGGCTACGCCCCTAACGCATGACTTGCAAATTGCGCAAACTACTTTCTACAAACTGTACGTGTCAGCGCCACCGAAGGGACACTGACACAGGCATTGTTTTCATGCAATTTGATAAAAAAGACTATGAATTTTGCTTGAAATTTTTGTTTTGAATTGGCTCACCACTTTAGTATCCTTAAAATCTGATTTGCATTCACAGCGGTCACAATCTGCCAAGTGACGAGACGGGGATCCCATCTGGTCACTCATCTGGTCACTTCCCGTTTGGTCAGTTTGCATGTACACTGTGACCGCTGTGAATGCAAAACAGATTTGAAAGAAACTAAAGTGTAGTGCAAGTTCAAAACAAAAATTGTGCTCGAAATTCCTGAAGCCTCTAGTATCAAATCGCATAACAACGATGTCAGTGTCAGCGGCCCTTCGCTGGCGTTCTCTGATCGTATATCCGTAAAGGGCGAGTGATGCGTTAGGGGGCGTAAACTTTTTGTTTTTACTGTTTTTAGCGCTTATGTTGTCATTGTTTTTTGTTATATCGCTTGTCTTGTTTCGAGATTAAAATTCAGTTGAAAATACGCCATGTCCTGTTTGCCTCTAATATGCTGTCCCTGTGCTTGGGCGTTTTACTTCGAGATATATAACCAACTAGCCCAGCTTCCCGTCTTAATACAACGGGACAGCTGCTGCTCATGATTCTTTCTCAAAGTTACTTCTTGCATCGCTTGTCATGCTGCGTGCGTAAAACGGTATTTCCGGTGACTATATTGTTGATGTATCGGTCATTTTGTACAAAACCAATGCAACTGGTTGAACCGGGCTTGTCGAAGTTTCAGAACCAACCCTTATGTTATTCAAGTTAAAATCGAGTTTAGAAAATTTTTCAATGGCGAAATGGCGGCCGATGGACATCTGAAAATACCTGCAGCTAAATGGAGCCAGTTGCCAAAAAAATAGGCAAAAACGGGACCCATTGTTTTTTATAAAATTTTCTGAAAATCATAATTTTTGACTGAGATACCGGTTAGGTTTGAAACCTTGACATCTGGTTCGGACCGCTAGCGCTACATTTGGGTGGAGAATGAGTGTTCAGCGATGCGTAGTTCATTTTTGCAATAAAAGAAATGTTCTTTTTTTTTTTTTTGAGGGGTGGGGATCACACACGTTGTATAGGAACTCTAGGCGGGAGAGCCTGCTTGCGCAATATATCGGGTACCCATGGAACACTTTCGCTCTGCGTACATTTTCTAATTTCCTAGGCATCATTCTTTCACCATGAACTTGAAATAACCCTGACAATGTCATAAGCGTCCATTGACTTCGTAAGTGTGACCTCATGGGTCCAAACAAACCGTTGCTAGGGTCGTTGTTATGGACGAATACATGTGGCTCCGTTTCGCTACGAAAACCCGACCGCTCAAAAATTAGGAGTAGGTTTTAAAGTTATAAAAATCACAGATGTAGAAAGCTTGAATGTCATATATGTTTCGACAGAAGTGTGCCGGTAATCGCTCGTTTCTGAAATATTTATGACTGCAACTTCCGGTCCTCAAGATATGGCTGCAGCAGACGACAAATGCAAGAAGTATGCCGTCTGCCGCACGCCGGCCGGCCAAGTGGGGCCGTCATTTGAATCGTGTGAATAAAGACGATATTCTGATATCACATTTGTTTGAAATAATGAGTTTCATACACTTTTAAAATTTCATAGTGGGGTGCGATGCAAAATATGGTTTATCGAAAGTCCGGGCGTCGATCGAGACGATAGTCTGCTAAAATATCGCATTGCACCCGCGAGAAAAACCCTTCAGGCGAACGGTTGAGATCCCAAATTTTGTTTGCGGACTCGCGCTATGCGAGGGTGCTTCGTATACCTGGTTGTAACCATCGCGTGGAGAAAGATTTTTGCAGTTTCTTCAGATTTCCGCAAAACCACAAAGCTCGAAAGAACTGGGTAAAAAACATAAGGTGAGTTTATTACAGATTGTACTCGCATCGCGGGGTCGATGGGAATCTTCGCCAAAAGAGCACACCCACGGAATTTAATGTATACCAAGGAAAAAAAAATACTGCGAAATCGCGATAGACATGCAATTCGTTAATAACCTGACCACCACAATAATAATAACAACAACCGACTTACCTCGACGGCGTGCGATTTGTTTCTCATGCTGGCCTGCATAACGCCGGTAATGCACTTCAGGTCGTCGATCCGCATGACGTGGTTTGATTTTACTCCATTTTCACCCCTCGTAACTAAGCTGGGTTCTTCACCGAAAAAAAAACGCACATTGCGGAGGCCTCTACGGCCATGGTGATGCACTTGTTTTTGTAGCTCGTTTACCGACGCAATTCAATGAAGACGCCCGCTGCAACAGAGGCCAGCAAATCTATCATGTCGTCTGCTGCCAAAGCAAAGCGGACTGCAATACTTCAGAAATGGCTTTCATCGTTGCAATACGACACGGAGACGACAATAACATCTTCATAATTCGATATCAAGAAGTTTGGTTGCTTAGAAAAAATTATTTACTTACTTGCAAGCAAAAATCTAGCCTCATGTGGAGTCTCCATGCATTAGTCCATAGCAACGCCCCTAGCAACGGTTTGTTTGGACCCAGACGCCGTGTTGTGACGTCATCACTTACGGAGTCAATTCCTCATAGAATAGGGCATCGATTTTGCAAATACTGCAAAATGTTCAGTCTGTCCGTTAGATACTCTGAATTCAGCAGGTGATCGCTGCCTTCTGTCTGGCTTCGGCTGCGTGTGCGACGAAGTATTAACACGAAATGGAGAAAGCTCGAGCTCGAGGCAGAGCATCTCCCAGGGCCTCTCAACCTGTCACCGACAATAGTTACAAGCGAATCGGAAGGGTTTTCAGGACTGCCTAGTAGATGGCGCTAATGTGCCAGTCTGTTATATTGTTCTAGGCATTCTTAAGCGGTTGCGACGTACACTCGAGTACAACTTTGAAGACAAGGCCTGATCTTTTCCCCCAAAACGTCATCACTTCTGGATCTAGGTAGCGCCGTCTATAGCTTACGTCAGCATCGCCGCAAGCGTCTCACAACAAGCGCCAGACCCCAAAACGGGACAGGTCAGCCGCTTTGCGGACACCATGCTTCGAGCGGGTCGAGGACCCACTAATGATGACGCCTTGCTCAGGCCTTGTTTTCAGGTCGGTATTGCTCGAGCATATTCAGAGGCAAACGTGCCCGGACACCATAGATGCATCAAAGCGGTACAATAACGGCAAGTACTGACCCCTTCCTTTGCAGAAGGACGTTGTCGCTGAATGCCGCCAGGCAGGTCCAGGTGGTTGCGATGCCGGCGAACACCAGTATGGTCGTCGACGTCATCGTCGTGGTCAGATGCAGGAGCATGCTTGTGAGCGGGCGAAGTGCCCTTTGTCGTTAGAGCAAGCGGTACGTCTGGACCGCAAGATCCTACAAAGCGATTTGAGACTCCCCAATTTAGAGGTCCAGGTTGTACGCACGTAGTCAGGTTTCAAGTTGCAAAATTTTCAATTATACTCTTTTTTCAAAAAACACACACAAAAAAACATTAGTGGAATTGTAGATGGGCGTTCGCTGCGGAAAGATACCAAAATGGGCCACGCGCTCGCGAATTTAGAGCGCTCCTAAACAAAGACCCGCCCTTCGCGTCCAGCATATCGTCACAGAGTGATTGCCGAACCCACGTCTGCACGATTGGGGAAAAGTCCGTAATATAACGCCTCTTAGATTAACGGTAAGGAAACAACAAAGCAACGAAAACCGGCTTCACTAAAGATCGCTTCAATGGCAAATGCAACTTGACTGATTCGTGAATTATTTTGTTCTAAATAAAAACAAATAAAAGCAAGAAAAAAACGCCAAATATGCTTGATTAGGGTATGTTTCAGCATCTTTCATTAAGGATGCCATGACTCAGTTTAATTTATCTGTGATAGGTGCATGACTATACTTCGTTTTACTTTACGCTAAGACTCAGCTAGGAGCATGGTACCAATCAAACAGCACGAAAAGCGCACAAACATAGTGTTCGTCGTGATTCTTCATGTGTTCTTTCGTTGCTGAACCAAATACATGCAGAGAAGGATCAGTGACTTGGACTTTTGATGCAGTTTGATTGGTCCCATAACCTCGTAGCGTTGACTGAGTCCGGACTTATGGGGAAACGAAGCACGGTAAAGAAAAGGAAAAAAAAACGATATAACGAAGTATAAAAAGAAAAACAGTTACAAACTTGATGTGTTTAATTAAAATCGAGCGCACGGTCCGCCGTCCTCGCGTATTTTGGTCATGAGTCATGGGACACAACAGGCACTGTGCTGAGTGATACCGTCACGATAACAATGAAAATCAAGAGGTATAAAACGAATTGTAACGGCCATGGGACTAAACAATGACGATTCCGACGAAAGGCTGTAATATTGCACGTGTGAACAAAAAGCACCGTCAGTTCCATTGTTCTGTGTGTGGATTAGGTTACTATATCAATGTTGAGGTGACTCGTTTTTGAGCACCTAAAGAAATATGAAAACGGGATTTGGCGCGACGATAACCTCGCGCGTGATCGTTGCGCGCGTAAACTGCTCTATGAAGCCCTTTTGCGCACCACCGCGCTGATTCCTAGTCTAATCAAGAGGATACTTCTTTTCAGGAAAGGCTTAAAAAACTTGGAGGACGCTTAAGCTTCGCCTTTAAGAATGGAACGCGATAGCGTTATCGTGCCCTGTTTGCATCGCCTTCTCATTCGCCATGCAAGCGTGCCTTGCGTGACTCAATCAGTAGCGTGTCTGGCTCGCAACCGAAGGGTTGTGGGTTGAAATCCCGCGTAAAATTCTTCAGAATTTTCTTTAAGGTAAATTAATTACTTTGTAAAGTGAAATCATTTTAGACACACGGCGACCTTCAATTCGCATTACATGTCATGTTTTTTAATCACTCTCACTCCACGCGTGATGCCACGTTTCACGTGAGCATTGTGGGTAATTCCCGCGCGAGGTCATGTGGCTGTGACGTCATTACCCTATTGACCAATCAGGAGTTTCGCTCTTTCCGCCAACACCGGTTTTTCTGCCACACCACCGCCGCTGGATTTTCTGCGACACGAGCTCCTTAACGCTATTGCTTTAAAATGATGCAAATAAAACTTGATTAAGCAGCATAGACGAGAGGATAGTAATAGGCGTCATAGATCAATATAGGGTGCTTTGCACGTGACGGCCATCCGCCGTTTTGTTGTTAAATAAGAATTTAATGGCGACGGAAGAATCCCTGAAATATTTGGAAAATCGGCACGACCAGACAGCCCATTACAAAATGGTGGAGATATGACGTCAGTGAAAACGCCCTATACTCCTCAAAGAATGGAAGATTTTTACACATTTCCTTATATTCACAGTTTTTACTGCACCCCAAAACGATAAAAAATTGATTCTTAAACGTTAATCTTTGGCGGCTCGGTTAAACACGATTGCGGCTCCCACGCAGGGGGATTCGTAATTGTCAAAATGATGCGTACGTATTTTGATTCAAAGTCTAAACACGAATTCTTTGCACGAACAATCGTGCAACTAAAATATTTCTTCCGGATATAGTGTCACCAATGTCTCTTCATTACTTTACGATTGCTAACCGGGGAATCACGCGTACGCCCGCCGGTGCGAAGTCTGTCTGTAGAATCAAACCATTTAGTGAAAGCGCAAACACTCTCATGACCACGACCATAGCCTTCTCTATACTGACAAAGCCTGGCAGATCGCCACAACACGCGGTCGCCGAAAGTGAAAAGGTATAGCGGAAGACAACGGATGAGAGGAGAGGCGTGTAACGGGCGCCCCGCTGCGGCGAGACGCCAAAACACACTTGTCCCGAGCAATGGAATGTCAACTCGTGCTTCTCGCGTTCCTCGCAAAACCGCTTCTTTTCTCGTCGGGTTTAAAAACCATGTTTCGGGTCCTCGCCGCTGCAAAAGCTGTGCGCTGACACAGGCTCCCCTAGAAATGCTCTGTGCTACCAGATTCTCGCGCTCCAAATCTGCGACCGGGCACTCTATGGCTCTGTCGTCGAACTGCCAGGCTTTGTGAGTATAGAGGAGGCTATGCCATACTGTAATCATGACCTGTCCACAGTATGGCTCCCTATGGAATGCGCTGTCGCCGATGAAATGCGTTACGTTGCGCATTAGGGGCGTTCGGTAAAGGTCTTTTTTTACGACCTAAACACGGTTCACAGTCTGTTTAACGCACGGCCCGCATGGCGCGCGGCTGGGGATATCTGTTTCTCGGCAACACCTACCGTCGCGTGGCGCGCCAGCAAAGATGCCGGTAGCAGTAGCACGCAGCACGGTTCATCGCTTTCATGTTTGCGCTGATCGAAAGCGCACGTTTCTCAGGCACGGAAGCGCAAAGGCGTTTTTTAGCCCCGACTGCTCTTGTGCCATCGTCGTTAGAATGACGTGTTTAGAAATTGTATTAAACGCAAGGGCACAAAAATATCAGTGTCAAATTACTACTCCAGGTCACGTTGCGCAAACTGAAACTGCTATGGAACAGCGCAATGGCAGAAAAAGAACAATATGCTAAAATAAACTTCTGCATGATAAGCTGGGAGTGAATGATAATACATATGGGTGGGATGATGAACGAAAATGTCATGTAAAAATAGGTGTTTGTCCGTACTCAGAAACTGCGTCTACGTGACAGCGTGAAAACACTCTGTATGTCATCTATTTGCCCTGATAGCCAGCTGGTGACTAGCGATAAAGGACGTGGTCGCGATAAAAAATAAGTCAAATGAAAAACGAAGTGCTGTTTCTTAAATGTTCTTTTCCTGAGAAGGTACAGTACATCGTCTTTGTTAGTGAATTGTCGCAGCGTAAAAAATAAGATTGAAGAACTATACTGGCTTAATTCAAGTATTTTATCATGATTGTAATTTGTTGGAACAGAATCATGGTTAGATGAAACAATACTGAATGCAGAACGTCTTTCCCGTTGAATTTGACGTGTCACCGAGAGGGACAGAAATGGGCACGGGGGTGGGGTGTTCTTCTCAGTAAACAAGTCTCTGAACAGTGTGATGATTGATGTGGGAACAGAATGGGTTGAAACGGTATGGTGCCGAATACAAACCCCTAATAAAGGAGATATGGCTATCGGAGTATTCTATCCGCCCCCTCCTGGTACCGGTGTCGCGACCCTTCAGGCTTTGAACGATATTGTTTCAGGCTTACCTGACGAGCACATATTCCTTGATAGAGATTTTATATCTTCCAGAGCTAGAATGGCATGGTGATGACACCATTGTACCAACTGGGGCTGTTTATGCTGAATTTGATGATATTTTGACAACTTATTGTTTACGAGCAATTTGTTCAGGTCCCAACTAGAGGCGAAAATGTACTGGATCTACTGTTGTGTTACAGTGAAATTGTTCATGATGTAGCCGTCCTCCCAGAAATTAGCGACCACAAGATAGTCACTGCTAGCTTGATGTTCCCTCAGCTTTTCGTTACCCAGGATACTGACAGGAAAGTCTATATGTACAATAAAGGTAATTTTGAAGCTATAGAAAAAGGGCTGTCTGAATCTTTCGGGGATTTCGAGCGTTTCGCTTTAGAAAATGGTGTAGACGCTATATGGGAACTTGTTCAAAAATCGTTTGTTGAAATTAATAGACAAATATGTTCCCGTTAAACTAATACGTGCAAAAGCAATGAATGATAAGCCTTGGATGACAGTTTGCTGTAAAAAGGTGATAAAAAAGCGCTGACGTGGTTATCAAAATTATAAACTACACCCATGCATATCGGCAGCCGCAGAGCTCGAGAAACTCAATGTAACCTATAAGGAAGCTATTACCACTGCAAAACGCGAGTATTTTGATAAACTGTCTGATGGCATGCGACTTAGTAGCAAAGAATTCTGGAAATACCTCAAAAAGACGCGAAAGGAGAATATGGGAATTCCAAATATATTATATCTTGGGGAAGTAATTGAAGAAAGTTACAAAAAGTCAAGCTGTTTTAATACATACTTCCAGTCTATTTTTGCCTCTAACGTCAGAACTCATTCTTACCCCCATCTCAATGAAAAAAATTGTGAATCAAATGGCTCCTGTTGTCATCAGTGTAGAGGGGATAAAGAAGTGCCTAGATGAGCTTGATATTAAAAAGGCTGTAGGTCCTGATGGTTTGTCGCCCAGAGTTTTAAAATTGTGCTCATTTGTTGTGTCTCGCTACTTAGAGATTATTTTTTTGTAAATCCCTAGAACAAAGTGTGCTCCCGGGTCAGTGGAAGGTGACGTGCGTTACGCCAATCCATAAGCAGGGATCAAAACACAAAGTGGAGAATTATCGCCCCATCTCACTGAGCTGCATATGTTGCAAGATTTTAGAGCATATTATTTATAGCAATGTTGTGAGGCATTTCAATACAAATAGTTATTTCTCTTCTACCCAACATGGTTTTAGAAAGGGCCTCTCATGCGCCACACAGCTCGTAGAACTTTATCATGACTTGGTTTCAACGGCTGAGGGGGAGGAGAAACGCACGCCATCTTTCTTGATTTGAGCAAGGCTTTCGATAAAGTGTCTCACCCTTTGCTGCTACACAAACTGAGCTCCCTTAGCCTTGATGGAAACGTATACCGTTGGATAGAAAATTACCTCTCTGGGAGAAAGCAGTGTGTCGTCGTAAATGGTGCAAGCTCAGACTTTGTTGATGTGACTTCTGGCGTGCCGCAGGGGTCAGTGCTGGGACCTCTTTTATTTCTTGTGTTTATTAATGATATATCATCGACCATTAACTCGTCCATAAAGCTGTTTGCGGACGATTGTGTTTTGTATAGCAGGGTTGACAGTGTTAGTGATTCGGCTTTTTTACAGTTGGATCTGGATAGAATATCGGATTGGTGCAGGATTTGGGAGTTAGGCTTGAATGTGGATAAGTGTGTGCAAGTCATTTTTGGGAGGAAACGTAACCCTGTCCCATCATGTTATTTTATTGATCATCATAAATTAAGTAATAACACTGATGTTAAATATTTGGGGATTACCTTGTCAAGCACACTTTTTTAATGTTCATGTCACTGAAACTGCTAAAAAGGCCAGCCGAACTTTAAATTTTCTTATTCGAAATTTACGCGGTGCTCCACAGAAACTAAGGGAGACAGCCTACTGCTGTTTGGTTAGACCAACACTGGAGTACGCATGTGTTTTGTGGGATCCGCACCAAAAGTACCTTGCAGATAAGTTAGAGAAACTTCAAAACCGTGCGGCGAGATTTGTAACAGGAAATTATAGTAGAAACAATAGCGTTACAGAGATTAAAAATGTACTTGGTTGGGAAACTTTATTGTTAAGACGCAAAGATTTTCGATTGAGGTTCCTGCTCGCAATTTTTAACGATTTGACAGGTATTGATAAAAGCAAATACATAGAATTACCTAACTATATTTCAAATCGTGTGGATCATTCCAGAAAGATAAGGGAAATTTTCTGTAGAACAGATTATAAGAAGTTTTCATTTTTTTCACACACAATCGCTCAGTGGAACCTGTTACCCGAGTCTTTTTTTTTATTAATGACGACGTGGGACCATTTACCTCAGGAAATGGTCTTGATTTTTAATGTTGTTATTTATTTTTATCGTTTATGTATTCTCTTTCTTGACAGCCGAGGCTGTATATTCAAGTGTTCTGTTTTTTAGTTCTTTATTGAGCGTATTAATCCATGGGCTGTACCTGCTATAATGCCGAAGTTTCGGCGCTGCAGGTTTTCTTTTGTAAATAAATAAATAAAAAAGAAGGCGTTCTCGGACCAGCCATATATAACCACTGTGCTGGCGGCCGGCGCCGTCTATACTTCGTTTCAGCTTCCGTCCGAGCGCAGCCAAAGGCTGGGGGACGGTTCGCAACTTCGAGAAGAGCATTCCTACGCACCACAAAGTAGTCCGCAAAAGTATATATATTTATCTTTTTTTAAATAGCTGTTTTGTGCGTAAACGTTGCACAATATTCCAGATGTGTACTGCTGAGAATGATTTGCAACTAAAGGAATGAATTGTCGGAAGTTTATGTTTTTATTAATATATGTCAATGCATGTGGTTTGGTGAAAACACGTACATCCGCTGGCAACACTGCTGCAGCGCTCGCTCGGTTTTCTGTGTGATTTTGTTCCCGTAATGGCCGAATCATGTGCTTCGCTGCTTTCCTCACCGAGTCGTTTCAAAACGTCCTTTCGCAAAGGCACGTTTGGGCGTCAGGCGCGAAAGGTCGTGATGAATGTCTACTTTCAAATTCGGCAGGAGACTCCGGCCGCGTCGTACCGCGAATGCGTTGTAAACAAGAAAAGCGTCCGGGCCACTACAATTCACTGATACGCGGCGAAATCAGGGCACCCCTTTACCTGCCGATCACGTTGAACGCCGAGAAGCTGGTGGAAAGGCCTGCGCCTCGAGCCCCGGTATATCCAAACAATACAAGGAAACATCAACGGTCGGGTCATCGGGCACGTTGGAACGTGTACTTACATCTCGAAACTATGCCGAAATGCCGAACAGGATCGAAAGCTCGGACACAGACGCCAGCGGCCAGCCTACGTACTGACATCCCCTATGACTAAATTTCAGAACGTGAAAGGGCACGTTTTAAACCTGTAGCAGACGATACCGTTGATACACCCGTAGCAGACGAAATACTCGGCGAGCGCGGGAGGCGCTGACGACCAGCGGCGAAGCGGAGTGATACAAAAGTGCAGGCGAGATCGCGTGACCTGTTGCCGGCGTGTGATTGGCTCCGGCCACACGTAGCTTTGGCTGCGCTCGGACGGAAGCTGAAACGAAGTATAGTGACGAATTTGTCACGCGACCACCGACTGACGAGATCCCGTGAGGCCCGCAAGGAGAGCAGGTCAGGACCAGATAAGGCCGCCGCGCCTTGCGAGGCCTTCGATTCATATGCGGATACCCTAGGAAACAAAACAAGAAATCCTGTATGCAGCGCCGCGAAGTCATAGCGTGACGGAACGCTGCGGCCGAGGCCACGTACCACAAGGTGCGCGCTGGCACATTCTTCTGTGGACAGGTCAGGATTACAGTATATTCGTGCTCCTGACATCTGAATCTCCGTTCATGCTGTATGCTGAACACAGTATCGTAACGTTAAGGCGGCATGCAGAACCACCGACTGTTTCGAGCGTACCGAAAGATTGCCAGAGTACTGAAATGGGTGGCTTCCCTATGCAGCCCTCCGTAATCATTTCTAACCTGGGAGGGCATAGCTGGCAGAGCCAACACCACCTAGAATATTCAAAGCCTGTGAACATCTTCCTCTACCTCCGCGTAATGTTACCATATTCGCATGACACAAACTCATCAATTGGGCTGAAGTCGGATGCCGAGCGTGTTTCGGCGCGTTGATTGGTTACGAGGCTCAGCCGAACGCTGACGAAGGCACTGTGATGACGTCGAAATGTTAGCGCACGGACTTTGATTATTCGGTAGCCTGGAGAATTCGCTCGCTAGCTTAAAACGCTCCATCGTTTGATATTTTTCGGATCAAAAACAAAAATTAACGAGCCTATCACTTTTCGTTTGATCGTAAATTCGCCAGCTGTTCAGAGCTCGCCTCTAAAATTTTCACGCACCTTCTTCTTTCGTGGCTTCAAGATGGCTGACCTTTGCCAAATAGAAATTTCCATTGATTCCATTTTCTAGTTTAGGTGAGCGCTATGAAATTCGGACCTTTATAAACAGTTAGTAGTTCTATTCCAAAGAGCTAGCAGACTAAGCGCCAAACTCACGACTTGAGTAGCAATCAAAGGTGGTCTTGCCCAACCGGCATCGATCACTGCTGGTATAACGCTTACTCTGCTTACCCTGTTGGTTGTCGGGCGTAAATCAGGGTCCGCGTTGTTTCTTTTCCTCGAGGACGAGTCTGTAACTCGGTTGTCTGGCCTCAGATACTCCGTTCCTAATCCACGCCACAGTTTCGTGTGTCGGTCGCGACGAAGATTGGCTATCGCAGTTCATCAGGAAGACGCTGCGCGGAGGTCACGTCGACGATGATGATGGCGGCACCACTGCAGTTGCACAGCTTCGGTGATGATTAATGAGCGCTGAAGTTCTTCACTTTCACTTTCCGAGGAGTTGCTTGTGGGTGGGATGTCGGCGCCACTTACAAAGAAACAGGCCCAGAAAAAAGCGCCCTTCTTTTTACTCACTTCTAGCAGCAAGCGCTACCGGAAAGCGTTGCTGCCGACGCCTTTCCTGATTCGTTGGTACTTTGCTGTGACGTACATTTGACTGTACGAGGAAGGGGCCCCTTACAAAAAAAATATTAGCCAGTCTGTAGACATCTTAACGATTTTTTAACATACCTGTCCACTTCCTATCTTATCGCCATTTTTCTACAAGGTTTCTACAGATTTTCTGTCAACAGGAGTCTACAGAGCACAGTCGTCAGAAATCCTACCAACTGTCTGTCGCCAACGGTCGTTAGACTTTGCGTCCCCATTTTTCTACAAGGTTTCTACAGATTTCCTGTCAACAGGAGTCTACAGAGCACAGTCGTCAGAAATCCTACCAACTGTCTGTCGCCAACGGTCGTTAGACTTTGCGTCGCCATACTCCTAGATTTTCTACAGACCTGACTTGATATACCATACACACTGAAAACATGACAAAATATGAGTCATAAGCAGTTTTCGTGTGTAGTAAGAAACGCTTTTACAACAGGCTTGAAGTGAACTACATAGTCACAGGATTTTATTGTCACAAGATCCGGCCCTGATAAACATTTAAAAAGAATCACACAGAGTATATATACATCAATAACACAGGTTTCCAATCAAACATGCTGTAGGTTGCAGCCTCGACCAATGCCAACACCAGATTTAGTCACCACGATTCCACATCAACAGGTTGAAACAATCATGCACGCTAGCCTTTTCTTGAAGACAGGACTATATGACCAGAATGTGACTAAACAACCTCTAACGAGGGTAACGTTGCGCCCGGCGTACCCTATGCAGCATCTTTCCGAAATTGTTCGCGCAGCATCGCAACCTTCTGTCAGCGAGCGTCGGCGATTCATCGTGTGTTGAAAGTCGGACGATGTGGTGTCCGTAGTGTCCTTTTATGTGTAACTTTTTCGTAAAAAAAAATTTGAAGCTTAAAAACGCGAACCCTAACAGTGTACAAATAATTTTGAATTGTATTGATATATATATATATATATATATATATATATATATTTATTTGTGGACATCGGGCACAAAAAATAGTCGCGCTTAGTCCTTCATTTTAAGAGGGATACTGGAGGCAGAAAGCTCGAAATACACCTATTATGGTCAGAAATGAGGTTTAATATGATCAATGATATCCGTAAATCATAATCGCGCGTTTGTATTTTAGAACGGATAGGCATATTTTTCACCTTGAGGGGCCGATTGGAAGCGCGCTCTCGAAAATCAGCCATCGGAGAGCGCGATGTCTTGGGATGTTCCGGCGGCGCATTCGTGGCGTCACTTGTGCCATGACGGGAAAGGCTACGGCGTGGATGTTGTGGTTACGAGCGTTGCCACTGGTGGCGCGTCGACGATTTACGACCTGTGACAACGTGGCCGTTTGAGATGTGCAAGGGCTGCACGCACGCTGCACCACGGCAAGTCGGCAACCACGGGACCACGGCACCGCTGACAAAACCACGGTCGTGGACAAAACCAGCTCGGAGGCCGGATTCTCAAAGCGAACTTACGACGAAACAAGTGCGTACGACAAATTTGAAAGGAAACCCGTATTCTCGAAACGAAATTGTCGTAACTTTTGCGCAGGTTACGACAGGAGTCTCACGACAGCTCCGAAGCTATCTTACGCATTTTTTACGATCAAAGCCGCATGGCCGACAGCGTCGCTCAGTTACATGGTCGCGACGACCAACGGACATTTATTTTTCTACGTGCTCTTCTCGCGCGTCCCGACTTCAACCAGCAAGAAAAAAAGGATACAGTACTTAGGAAACAGACCACGACAAACAAGAACGCTGGATCCACAAACACCCGAGAAGAGACAACAACGGCCACGATTCCACCGACATAAGCGAGCTCAGCAGAATATTGTAGAGCTTAGCAGCAACACCGACTCGACGCACCAGCTGTTCCGGCGGTCCTTGGCCAAGACCGTCTGCCCACGACCGGCTGGCCTGCTGAATGGAATATGCCCACGCGACCCTTGTGGACCCTTCCCGACCCTTCCCGGATGAATAGTTTGATCCCTGAACTAAATTTCAGAGGTCAATCTTTTCCCCTGTCATCTCGACCTCCTTTTTTCCGAGGCGGCGGGGACGAACGCTGTCGTCGAAAGGACTCTCATTGATTCTATCTCCTTGTTTTGTGTGATATAGAGCTCAAATAAACACCGTACGGATTACCTTCGCAACACGGTATGTACACTTTGTTATTAATATGCCATTTTATTCCGGTCACGACGCTATGTCATATTGCTTACGACAGTAGCTCATGTCAGCTGTCGAGTTGCCAGTCGTCAGTCAGTATCGATTCCCGAAGCGCCTGAGCACGAAACGCGGTCTAAAACAGAGCGAATCCAGCACTTCGATCAAACGCGCGCGTCCGCTCCGAGTGTGAACAGGTATTTGCGTGGCTCTTGCTGACACTCTCGTAGTTCAAACGTGTCGTTCTTAACGTCAGCTCGCAACTCGCGTCGTGTCGTGCATAGAGCTGCAACGAGAACGAGCTCACTGTGGCCAACTACGCTTTGGCTTTCTCCGTCAAGGCTTTGCAAACGCGTTCAGGCCTATGCTCATTCTGCCGGCACGCCGTATTTCCGCAGAACGGCGCTGCTCCTATGCCACAAGTGATGTCACGAGAACTTCCCACCATCCACCAGATGTGAATTTGAAATCGTTTAATTAGGTTTAAAATTAGTTCTCCTGTGTTTTATAGCGCGATATTGATATTTCCGAGGTGGTGCCTGTCCCTAGCCCATATTTCTGCAAAAGGATGGGCGCTAAGAATTTCATTTCAGTGCCCCTTTAAATTATAATGTGAGTTACACGACGTAAAACTGAGTGTCTTCAAACTTGCCCCCGAAAGCGGATATGAAGGCACTCTGGGCTGGACAGCTTCTTTAGAAATTCAAAAGCTGACCTTCAAAGAGCTGTCCTGTTCGATCGGTATTGACAGCAGGGTAGATGCTTTGCGTGTTTTAGGCCAATCGTGTCTCCGGTTACGGTCACGTGACTACAGTCTCGAAGCTGGTGATAACCTGACTAGAGCACGGAACCTGACTAAAAGCCCAAGGCCACGCATAACATCCACTGCACTATCAACCTTGGGTACAAGTGACAAATCCTCCCGTTGTGTTCATTGTTGAGATGGCCCCGAAGATTAGCCTTTGTAAGCGCACCCCCGGTTCTGGGCTGCTTCCTTTCTCCTCCTTCTCTCTTTTCTCTTTCTCCCTAAGCTGAAGGCGTAGACGGTGCGTATTCGCCGGACCAATGAACCCTATACTTTTTATCGCCTGAATCCGCTCTCTGTGCGCGGGTAACGGCAGAAGCGTGATCACGTGGTTTGACGGATGACGCATTAGCCGTTGACAAACCCGGAATGCCTGCGAAGACCGGACCTAGCTTCGCGGGTGATGTGGCCTGCGGGCCCGCTGTGGATTTCGCTTCTGTGGTAAGTGTGGTAAATGTAGTTCTAGAGTTCCGATCACCAGCACCGCATTTCGTCTTAGTGCCAAGTGCCATCTTCAACATGCGGATTGCCAAGACCATGGATATTCTTTCGTCAGCGCCTACACACCGGTGATCTTCCTTTGTTGTGGGCATACATGTGACCGCTAGCTTCGACGGACCGAAGACACGACGGACCGCCTTCTCTTCCATGTAAGTGACAAGGAGAGGTCCTCCTGACCATTTGGGACAGGTGTTCCTGCTACGCAATGTACGTTTTCTCACTATCCGATGGGTTTGAACTGTGTCGAACTCTGTGCCAGGAATCTCCGACGAGTTCAACGTGTAATCCAGAGCGATCGGCCCGAAAGGCCCTGTACAGCGCTATTTGTAAGTGCTTTTTGCGCCCTCAAGTCAAAAATTAAAAAGTTAATTAAATAATTTTAGTTAATTTGTTAATTACCTAATTTCACGTATTTTCTGGAGGCCGCCATGGCCATTAACACTTCCCCAGGGCTCAAGTTACTCTATCTCAAGTTCCCTTTTTACAAATTTGGTGCAACTAAAAAAAAAAACACAAAAAACCCCTGTATACGTCCCTAATGTAAAATAGACTTGCTGATGGAGCAGCAATTTGAAGGCACTTAACTTTTTCATTACCATGCAAAGTCTAGGCTTCTATGAAAGCTGCAGGCAGAAGCTGGTAGCTTGGCGTTGATTGGAGAGTTTGGCCGGGCCAGCTGTATTGGTGGCGCAAGCTATTGCCCGTTACAAAGGTTACAGCCTCTATCGTCCATCAGCCATGATCTCCCACCCTTTTTGCTTCCAACGTATCATGCCCGTTTTTCTTAATTATCGGGCAAGTGAGCCTGTGAATGGGGCATGTGCATGTCCCCAGTTGAGTAGTGGCGAACTGCTCAACTGGAGATTTTAATAGATGCTAACTTGTCATCTCTCTCTCTCTTTTTCCAGGCCACACCTGTGCACTTTCAAGGTCGATGCAGCAAAGATCAAGCACAGCCTATCAAGCATGCTGAGCAAGCTGGACAAGTAGAACAAAACACTGCAGCTCAACAACTGAGAATAAAAAAAGAAAATAAGAACATTTTGTCTGGTCTTTGAGTGTATAATGAAGCAAGTGCTCTGCATGCAGCATATGCATCGGTACACTTCAGAATTGATAACTAGCATTACACAAAGATAGAAACTGACCTATATTCTGTAGATAATGGATAGAGTTGAGGGGATTTGTCTGTAGAAAGTGGGCAGAAAACGGGTAGAAACTGCTATATTCTCCATAGTGAGATGATAGAAACTGGCCACTTGTCTACAGCAATTCGTTAGACACTCTCTTATTGGCGCTAGAAATTGGACAGGAGTGTTGATAGAATGTCTGTATGTTTGCTGTACAGAGTCGCCACATTATCTGTACACTGAAGTCTACAGAAAGCCTGTAGAAAGCAGCGGTCAATAATCTGTACACTGAAGTCTACAGAAAGTCTGTAGGAAGCAGCGGCCAATAATCTGTAGACAATGGTTAAAAAAGTGGATACATTCTCCCTAGGAATTCTATGCTCTCTAGCCATAATTATGTCTAGAAATTCTGTAGAAATTGGTTAAATATTTTTGTAAGGGGGCAGTGTTCTCAGAGAGTCTATGTGCTGAGAAACTGAGGGAGAGAAGAAAGACGATAGGCGCGCGGGAACATCAGAACGCCGAGCTCTGGTAAAACTGGTATAATAATTAGTGGGTAAAGTGCCGTTCACACTCTTGTGACCGAGTAAGACCGAGAGAGACCAGACCGGTTTTTAAGCCTTTTTCGACTTCTTAGGACCGGATGCGCTGCAGCGGAGATGGTCCTAAGACATCGCCAAGGGGCTTAAAAACCTGTCTGGTCTCTCGGTCTTACTCGGTTGCAAGAGTGTGAACAGGCCTTGCCCGTTCACACTCTTGCAACCGAGTAAGACCGAGAGAGACCAGACAGGTAGCCCGTTCACACTCTTGCAACCGAGTAAGACCGAGAGAGACCAGACAGGTTTTAAGCCCCTTGGCGATGTCTTAGGACCATCTCCGCTGCAGCGCATCCGGTCCTAAGACGTCGCAAGAGGCTTAAAAACCGTTCTGGTCTCTCTCGGTCTTACTGGGTTGCAAGAGTGTGAACGAGCCTTAACGCTAGCTGCCTTTGTCGCTATTGCACTCGTCGAACGCGTTCGAATGCGAGAGCCAAACGCCTGACTCCGGCGTTCCGCGTCCTAACGCGTTCGACCAGGCCGCAACGCTCCTCCAGTGACGTCACGTAAGTCGGCTGGCGAGAGCCGCGGAAATGCGCTGGACTGAAGGCGTCGTGCATAGATTTACTGACGTAGTCTGGCATTTTATTGGCACAGGCGTTTGTTAATATTCAAAGAGGGAGTTATAAACGCCTATATGACCGGAAAACATAGGTCATTCCTTTTGGCAGCTTATTAGGACGAACAATTATTGTGATGATATGCAAGAACAAGGTTAACCACGTTTCGAGAAAGGTGTGTTTTCGTTTTAGGCAGGCAACTCTTTGGTGTTTTAATTATCTCTAGAAGTGACAAAGGAAGAATAATTTCCCGTAAACGTTATTGTAGGGAGTGAAGGAACCCGCCGAAATGCATAACAGCAACACCCAAGGAGGTTTTATTTGCACTTGCGTACTTACTGAATTCGTTTGTAGAGCTAATAAAAATAGGAGCATTTAAAAAATGGTGGACTGATGCTGTTTTTGGAGTTCAAAGAAATTTAATGTGTTCACATGTAATCTTTAGCAGAAGTAAACAAATAATAAAAAAAAACTACAGGCGAGCTGGGGAATGTTTATTAGAAAGTAATTAATCCGAGACTTGGCCACGAAAAAAAAACATTAAACGCAAGAGAGACCCAAAAAAGGGACGGACACTGTCTAAATCAAAGTATACACGTTTTAATTGAATTGAGTGCAGACAAACTTAGCAAACTTACACCATAATTTTCAGTAAGAAACTCATTTTTGAGAGCTTCATGCCCACAACTATCTGCATTAATTCACACTACGAATAGAAGCTGTGAATATAAGTTTTCTCACCTCTGAAAGCTTCAAATTGTATTTTCTCGCGTATCCATACTTTCTTCTTGTATCCATCTTGACACGATTTGAACACAAGAATCTTATATGTCGTTCTGTAGCTTTCGCGACACTAAGACACAGCACGTGTACGACACTTAGACTTTAATGTCGTTGAACAATAATTACGTTATGACAATTGTTGCGCTGAATATAAAATAATTGTTTATTTTTACGGATTGAGATTTTTTTTTACTTGGAATTAGGCCCATGAATCTGATCGTTCACTTTTCCGCAATAGGTTTTCAGCACAATGTTCGTGCTGCACCACATCAAGTACTTCAGCACGAGCTCACTTGTGTGTCCTTCACAGGTGACGAAGTAAGAAGTCTCGCTGGTAGACAGTAGTTTCATTGTGAGTTCGGTGACGAACTCGCGCCGGTTCGAAAAGTTCTTGAGCAACAACGTAGTTGTGTCTCACGGCATTAACGACGAACATAGTTGGATAAAGAAGCCCCCTTGGATCCAATTCTTTGACAATAGAGTAGCTCTTCTGCGCGAGTGAAACTTGCCGTCTTGATTCTGCGGTCAGCGCTGCCCTGCATTTCTGACCAACATTTTCAAACAGGCCTAAACTGCGTACCCTGCCACGACTATACATATGACTGGGAACAGGGGCGGATGCAGGAATTTCCAGAAGGGGCGGGGGAAGGGGGGGGGCGGGGGGGCTCAGGTGTTGGTCAGCGTACCCTATGTTTGGAACCCCCCTCCCCCTCCACCGTTTGCACGCCGTAAATTTTTACACATGCAGAAATCAAGAGGGGGGTCAGGACATCTGGACCCCCCGAGCCCGCAGTGTTGCGTTGTTATTTTTATTGAGTGCTTCCGTACCATCCGTTCCTTGCTGTTGCAATCGGGTGACATCGAAACTAATCCTGGTACTGATACTAACGCCGTACAAGCCGAGCTAAAAAAACTATCCACCGGTCAATCGAAGTTACTTGCAGAGGTTCAAGACCTTAAAACGCAGCTTTTAACAACAGATAAAGCCATACCAGATTTGAGCGGGCGCATGACTGCGCTGGAAAACCATTATCAAAGTCTCGCCCCCCGTGCGCACCGAGTTAGAAAATGTAAAAAAACGAGACAGCTCAGACGGCCCGTTTGGTTTGTTGCCTGGAGGCGCGCTTCGACGATGCCGAAAATCATTCTCGACGCAACAACTTCATTTTCTATGGCATCCCTAACTCCCCTGGATCAGAAACGTTTGCCCAATCTGAACAACTCGTTATCCGGCGCTGTCGTGATCACTTGAACATGACTCTAGACCCCCCAAAAAATAGAGCGTGCACATCGTCTTGGACATCATACATCTGACAACCGCCGCCCAGTAATCGTTAAATTCACGTTTTATAAGACAAAATATAGTATACTATCTAATGGCCGCAAGTTCAAAGGAACAAGTTTCAGTGTTGGCGAAGACTTTTCTAGGCCCGTCCAAAATGCTCGCAAACACTTACTTGCGTTTGCAGAAACCAAAAATACGCCATTTTTTATATGGTTTAAAACACTACTCATGGGCCCGAAACGTTATGTTTTTGATGAACCATCACAGACTGTGAAGGAAACAGCATAGCAATTGCCCCGTCAGAAGGAAATAACAGCCCCCTCTCGGATTTCTATCGAAACTAATCTTTCATTTTCTGTAATCTTCACCAACGCGCGTAGTTTTCTTCCGAAACGAGAAATTGTGTCTAATCTCGTGTTGTCCCCCGGTAGTAATTTGTTGATATTAACCGAAACCTGGCTGTCTAAAGAAATCACTGATGCTGAAGCGCTGGCCGATTTGCCGGACTTCCGCCTTTATTGAAATGACCGCCAAGCCACACGAGGAGGAGGTGTTCTCCTTGCCGCACACCAGCAGTTGTCATGTTCTATTGATAACAATACATCCGACCTTGAAATACTATGGCTCATATGTCGCGCTTCACCTCAGACGGTTCTTTTGGGAGTCTGCTACAGGCCTCCCAATAATTCTCCTGACTTTTCTTGTAAACTTAATAACATCTTTAGTAAATTTGCCTCAACGTACCCGAATGCGCATATTTTTTTCTTTGGAGACTTTAATTACCCGCAAATAGACTGGAGCAACCAGGTCCCCTCAGCTATAGGCAACGAAGCCGCAAAAGATTTTATTAACGTATGTCTTGATTTTAACCTTGTTCAACTAGTGTCCGAACCCACACGTGTTTCACGGGATTCTGCAAACATCTTAGATCTAATACTAACAAGTCATCCCGACAGCCTATCATCGGTTACTTATATCCGCGAAATCAGCGACCACAAAGTAATTCATGCTACCTTCAACTTTGTCCCGGTACGACGCCAAACACGCGATAAAAAAATTCGTCTTTATGATAAAGGAAATTATGAAGTAATAAACAGGGAGCTAAACGTCTTCCTTCCAATTTTTGAAGCATCATTTCTTAATCGCTCTATTAATACAAACTGGATCATGTTCAGAAATAAATTAAATGAACTTGCAAATAAATTCGCCGCAATAATTACGTTCTGTGAGAATCGCCAGAAACCCTGGTTTACAAAGTCTTTAAAAAACTAGGGAAAAAAAAACGACTTTTCCGCTCGGCCAAGCGGAATGGAAACCTTTGCGCATGGGAAAAATACTACGCAGGTGAAGACGCCTATCTGGTATTTATACGTAACGCAAAGCATTCATTTTTTTATGATGACTTGCCAAAGATTTTATTAACAATCCTAAACAATTTTGGCAAGTTACAAATCCCCAAAAGACGCGCATCATTAACCTGATGAACGCAGCGGGCGAAATAGTCACTGACAGTGAGTGCGCCACTGCTGTGCTGTTAACTCGGCCTTCTTTTCCGTGTTTACCGAAGAAACCGATGTCCCTCTCCGCTTAATGCCTTCTAACGCAGTATCTACTATGCCAGCTGTCACATTTTTTGTAGATGGCATCTCATCATTAATTGAAAATATCAAACTTTCATCGTCAGCCGGCCTTAACGGAATTGACTCAAAACTTTAAAAAACAAACAAAAACGTTTATCTGCTGTGTGCATGACCATGTTTATCTCACAATCACTTTCTACAGGCATCTTACCGGACGACTGGAAGGTGGGAAGGGTCCTTCCAGTATACAAATCGGGTAACAAGGACTCCCCACTAAATTACCGTCCCATTTCTTTAACAAGCGTCCCTTGCAAAACCATGGAACACGTCATCTATACTCAAATAATTAATTTCCTAGACTCTATCAACTTTTTCCACCCCTCCCAGCACGGGTTTCGTAAGGGCTTCTCTTGTGAAACTCAACTTGCACTCTTCGTTCATGACTTGCATTCTAATCTTGACCATAACCTTCAAACTGACACGGTTGTTTTTAGATTTTGTCAAGGCATTCGACGAAGTACCGCACCAGTGCCTCCTCCTAAAACTTACCCAATTAAATCTTAACACTGATATTGTTCGATGGCTCAAGGAATTTCTGTCTAATCGCTCTCAGTTTGTCTTTGTTAGCAACCACTCATCTAACCCTCTCCCAGTAACATCAGGCGTCCCACAAGGATCTGTCCTCGGCCCCCTCCTGTTCTTAATATACACAAATGACTCACCATCGCGTCTGTCATGCCACATTCGTGTGTTTTCGGATGACTGCGTTATTTATCGTACAATCACTAACACCTCCGACCAGACATGACTGTAGAATGCCCTTAACCATGTTCAAGAATGGTGCGACTGTTGGCAAATGACCCTTAATCCCAGCAAATGTAAACTTGTATCATTCCATCATCGCAGTAACCCCTTTCTTTTTCCCTATACAATTGCTAGCGTCACCGTCAAATCGGTACAATCATTTAAATACCGAGGTGTAACACTGTCGAACGATCTATCTTGGCGCGCGCATACTACAAACGTCATATCAGCAGCAAACAAAGTCCTTGGATTTCTTAAACGTAATCTACGCCATGCCCCGAAGCACGTACGTTTACTAGCGTACAAATTACTTGTTAGATTGAAACTCGAATACGCATCTGCCATCTGGAACCCTCACCAAGCATAAATTAGTAATGAACTTCAGTCTGTTCAAAATCGATCCACAAGGTTCATTCATTCTGCCTACTCATACGATATCAGCGTTTCATCTTTAAAAGCAGAATCCGGCCTGACGCCTCTTTCTCTTCGCCGTCGCACTTCCAGCCTCTCCCTCTTTCACAAGTTTTACTACAGCTCGCTCAATCATGCACGTTACATTGTCCCCCCATCACGCACATCTCCGCGCATTGGTCATTCACTTCAAGTAACGCTCCCACGTGCCCGCACTACGACTTTTATAGCCTCCTTTTTTTTTTCTTAAGCAGCAGCAGACCGGAACAGCTTTCCCCACAATGTCGCCGCCATCACATGTCCATCTGTATTCATGGAGACTGTCGTCAACCACCTTCCGACATGAATGTCTGTTCAAAATCTTCTTAAATGTAACCCCGCCCCTTATGTAATACCCCTAATGGGGTATTTAAGGTAATAAAATGAAATGAACGAAATGAAATCCGCCCCTGACTGGAAACGGTCTCATTTATCGCTTGCTTGTAAGACTGCCTCTTCAGTAATGACTATGTTGCAGCTGGGCCGCGGCATGTCTACTTCTTTTTCAAGCTCCTCCCATCACTCGTCTTCAGACGTGATTGTCGGCAACGTACTCTGCAGTCGCATTTTATATTCACCTTCATAGAGCTGCCTTATATACACGTAATATTGCAAGCCAGCCAGCTGCCGGTACTTCGCGAAACCTATTTGCAAGCTAGACGTCGGAACCTTTCCCAGTAGGACATTACTCAGCCCGAGTTTAGCGAAGCAGATTACATTCATCCTTTAAATAAAATGCTCCACAGAGATAGGAACAAGAGAGGGACACTATGGCTACAAGCTCCAAACCTTGGTTTTGCGAACGAGAGTTTGCGCTACAAAGATAAGATTCTAAAACAAAGAGCGTGAGCTAGCTTGTAGTGAACTTTAGTGTCGGTTTCGCTGGTATGTCAGCGTAAAGTAAAACGAATCAAAGTAATTAAGAAAAAAAAATCGATGTGAAAATATATCAAAGTTTTCACCCTGGTATGCTTCGATAGCACCAGATTTCTTGAGGGATTGCCAGAGTACCAATGCTTTTAGCGATCATTCATTCTCCGGGAAGTTAAATACATACACTTTCGTTGAGGACATTTCATAGTTCCGATGGCACTCAGGAACACAGCATTTATGAGGCACGGCTAGCCCGAAAGTTGCCCGTAGCTTGCCAAGCACTACGCGCTAACCGCCATGCACAGCAAACTTAAAAGAGACGTTTAATAGGTGTACTCCAGCGAATTTTCCATGGTCGCTGATTTGCCTCAAAATGTGCTTAACACACCGGTAGACACGGCTGTACCATTTCCCAAGAATTGTGTGAACAGAAAAACATTTCGCGATGTTATTGAAATAATTGAATTTCGTTTTTATAGTGCTACTCAAACCGAGAGCTCCTATTGGCAACACTGAAGCGTGACGACAGAAATGGCACAAAAAGGGGCAGTAAGCCATGTTTCTAACTGAATACAAGATGTTTGATGATGGGAAAAGAATGCTTGGAAGCTGATTCACTGAAAAGCACGCAAAACACGCTCGACATGCTCTGTTTAAGACTACCTGCGCAACCTGAAAGTCTGTACCATTTGTAACGTCACACCACTGGAGAGCGTGCGCAAATTTGAATGTTGGTTTCAGCATCATCTTCATAAATTGTTCTCTTAATTGTTATGCTGAATTTCATGAAAATAAATAGCCTACCGTGAAGACTAAAGTCCAGGTATTCAGAAAATGCAATTTGTTTGGGTTGCTCAAAAAACGGCCGGAGTACCCCTTTAAAGCAGTTCGCGTACTCTCGCCGTGCGCAAAGGAGGCAAAAATTGGCATTGCGCAACTTCCCCCGAAAAATCGAGAAAAAAAATAAAAGAAAAGAGGCCGGAGCATGCGCAGTTTGTCGTTCCGGGGGAAACAAATACAAGGAGACTAAGAGAGCATGTGTTGCGGAGAAGCCTTTCTCTCAGGTCGGCCCACTCGTCGGGAATCTATGACGTCACAACTCGGAGCGCTGCGGCCTTACCTCTAGCTGGTGTTGGTTCGACGAGTGCAATGGAGACAAAGGCAGCTATCTTTAGGTCCACCCACTATACCTGTTTTCACCTCAAGAACCGTAGGAAAAAAAGTCCGGCTTCTCGCGGATGATTACTCATTTTCACCCTTAGGTGGAGATTTAAGATATATTTAGTAGCATTTTGAAGTAGATACACATTATCTTATCAAGGAGTACACGTTCCAAACGCCAAAAGCATCGCCTGTGCCTCCAACAACCAAATTTGGCGAGAACTATTTCGTGCGGCGTATGAACAATGCGCAAAACTTACTGTTTTCTTGAGGTGAAAACGGGTATAGTCATTCCAACCAGAGCTCCGCGTTTAGACGTGCCTGCGCGCTCTCCTCTCCTCCCCTCCCTCAGTTTCTCGCCGCATATCGCGTGCACCAGTGGTCTCAAACTTATTCGAGCGTGGGGGACAGATAGCCTAGTCTGGGAAGGCCGATGGCCAACGTTAGACGTGAGGGTCAAGCGATTTTAAAGAGAAGAGACCTCATGCTCTATGCTTGCAACGAGATTTGGAGTGTATTCATACTTGGTGCTTCACGTAGCAGGTGAATTTAAATTTAAAAAAAAGTGTGTACACCTGTATTTTACAAAGAAAACAAAATTGAAAGTCACTAACGGATATAAAACAACTTGATAAGTAACGAATCTACGTATAAGTAATTTGGTGTCACTCTATCACCCGACTGTTCTTGAAACGCTCATGTTGATGACGTGATCGTGAAAGCTGGTAGGGCGTTCAATTTTATTCAAAGAAGTTTGAAATGCTCACAACCTGATTTGAAAAACAACCGGGTACCTATCGTGTGTCAGTCCAATTTTAGAATATGCCTGTGCCGTCTGGAACCCTTTGCAAACAACTTTGATCAATAAATTGGAAATAATTCAAAACAGAGCTGCTAGGTTCGTCCTGGATTGGTATGGGCGGAGGGAGAACTACACTAAAATGAAAAGGGAATTGAATTGGGAACTACTTTCCTCCCGACGGAAAAAGTTGAGACTGAAGTTTTTATTTCTTATATACAATAATCATGCCGGTATTAATAAATAAATATATTTAAAACGCACACATCATGTTTCTACGCGGACTGATCGCGTGTTCAAAATCCAAGAGTACCACGAAAGGACAAGCATGTATGTGAATTTTTTTTTGTTAAAACCATTGCAGAGTGGAATAGGTTGATTGAACACCAAGCATGCTCTACAAATGAAGATTTCTTTTTTTTTTTCAAAACTGTAAGTCCCCTGCAATAACGTTTCCACGCAATGCGGGGTAATCTTTGAATAAAGAATTAAAAAAATGCTATGCCATGTACAGTCGCCGCGGAGTTAATAGCTCCACGCGAGCGCGCGTCTTTCCGAGGGGCGCTTGACTGGTGGCTTGCGATAGAACTGGAGATGACGTCAGGGCGAATCCATGCAGAGTGGACGTGGGAAGCCGTCTCGATTCAAAGGAATCGTTGTTATCATCTGCGGGGGGTGAGCGTAGTTCGAATGAAAATGGGAGATGATTCCGCAGAGTCACCTCCCATTTTCATTCGAACTACGCTCACCCCCGCAGATGATAACAACGGTTCCCTTGAATCAAGACGGCTTCCACCGTCCACTCTGCATGGACTCGCCCTGACGTCATCTCTAGTTCTATCGCAAGCCACCGGTCAAGCGCCCCTCGGAAAAGACGCGCGCTCGCGTGGAGCTATTAACTCCCGCGGCGACTGTACATATCGAAGACGAAGTCAAGGACGACGTCTAGAACGTCGTCTAGGACGACCTCTTAGGCGAATTCAAGGAAGGCTTCGAAGAGTACCTTTAGGACGACCTCAAGGTGGACCTCAAGAACGTCGTCTAGGACGACCTCTTAGGCGACCTCAAGGACGGCTTCGAGGAGGACCTTTAGGACGACCTCAAGGTGGACCTCAAGAACGTCGTCTAGGACGACCTCTTAGGCGACTTCAAGGAAAGCTTCGAAGAGTACCTTTAGGACGACCTCAAGGTGGACCTCAAGAACGTCGTCTAGGACGACCTCTTAGGCGACCTCAAGGGCGGCTTCGAAGAGGACCTTAAGGACGACCTCACGGTGGACCTCAAGAACGTCGTCTAGGACGACCTTTTAGGCGACCTCAAGGACGGCTTCGAAGAGGACCTTTAGGACGACCTCGAGGTGGACCTCAAGAACATCGTCTAGGATGACCTCTTAGGCAACCTCAAGGACGGCTTCGAAGAGGAACTTTAGGACGACCCTAGGTGGACCTCAAGAACGCCGTCTAGGACGACCTCTAGGACGACGTCAAGGACGACGTTAAGGACGACTTCTCGAACGATCTCTTAAACGACCCCAAAGACGCCGTCTAAGGCGACGTCGAGGACGACTTCAAGGACGGCGTTTAGGAGGAAGTCGAGGATGGCGTCCTAGAGGACGACGTCAAGAACGGCCCCTATACTCCGTTCACCCTTAAATGGACCCTAAAAAGAAATAGAAGATTTAACATTTTTGTTAAAAAAACTCTAAAGTGGTTGGGACACGCGTGTTAAGAAATAAATTTTACGCGAAAAAGAAAACTTCAGAGCAATATTTACGGCGAGAGATTTATTTGAAATTCTGCGCGCAAAGGCCATGTCGTCACGGAATGATCATTCCCTTTTTTGACCTCAACGAGATGGTCATTTGCTTTTTCCACCTCAACGCGAAGGCGAAGCCGATCCATTTCTCCTCCACGCTCCCGAAAGGCCGGGAGAAAAATCAAGTGAAAAGGAAGTGACTACCGACTAAATCGCGTCTCGCAAATGTCAATATTACTCTAAAAGTTGTTTTTTTTTCGCGTAAAATTAATTTTTTGACACGTTGTGTTTCAACCAGGCTTTAAAGAAAACATATATATATATATATATATTTTTTTTTTTTTCAGGGGTCCTTTAAACTAAGCAAGGGCGGAAAGTTCGCGCAGAAGGCTCTGCCTTCTGCTCGAGCTTTCCGTTTTTGCTAAGACAAGTGTGAACGCGCAGGCACGCGCAACTAAAGCACTGCGGAAGCCAGTGAGCTCGTCGCTAGGACGACCTCTAGAATGACCTCAAAGACAACGTCTAGGACGACCTCTAGGACGAGCTCAAGGACGACCTCAAGAACGACGTCGAAGACGACGTCAACAAAGTCAGATCACGTCAGCCTCAGCTACCGACGCTTAAAGCTCTGCTATACTCCGGCGCTGAGCGCAGCGTAGAACGTGCACCTTTCATTGGCCGGCGAGTAGGAACCCGATATCCGCGACCGATCAGTAGCTGCGTACTCTAAGCCGCGTTTGCTACGCTCAACGCCGGAGTATAACAGAGCCTTTACGATTTTACGCGACCGGCGCTTATGTGACCGGCGTTTACGTGGCCTTGATTAAACGCCCTTGCACTTTAGCCACGGGCATTACGTTACCTTGATTACGTGATTACATGACCATGAGGACATGACCTTGATGACGAGGACATAACCTTGAACGAGGTTGGGCCTATAAAGACGCAGTCCAAGCGCAGGTCAAAGCTAAGACGCTAAGAGCGTCAGCCAAGAGACGCCGTTTCACGCGTTCCAAAATAGAACTGAAAAAAAAATCGTCGGGACGCCAGATGTTTTGACGGTACCACACAGATATAAAATACGAGTACCCTAGCGGAGGTGGCATGAATCAGGCGCTTTCGATTGTCTTGTGGTGTTGAAGCTAGCCGATTTCGAACGGCGAGAGGCGTTTTTCTGTTCTTCAGCACTTCACAGAAAGATTCAGTGAAATTGCCATAAGTAGTGCGAGGCCCAGTCAGGCGTGCTTGTACTACCGAAAATGAGGGCACCACAGCTTGTTCAGAGCTTCACATTCTGTACATACTGCATCACATGCACAGGAAGGTCAACCTACGAAGACGCGGCGATTTACGCTGCGTTGAGTGACGTTCTACAGGTAAGCGGTGTCCGCTTGCGGCTGACCGCAATCCGGTAAAGGAAACCGAAACTAAAATTTTTGTTGACCAATATTTTTCAAAATGCACCTGAGCCGTTAGGGGCGCCTCGGTTTTGCACATGGTGAATCCACCGAATGACATTCGATGGACACGAATCACTTGGTGTTCTGAAGGGATCGGTTTCTGACCGGTCGCCCGTTCATTATTTTTACGGTTGGCTAGCGTTTTACGCTAAGAGCTCATAAATTCGTATAGACAAGAACGCGCATTCGAAATTAAAGCGCGTTGTATGGAGCCCGATCACAATATCTGGTACATATAGAGACATACAATTTTACAGATTAGACACCATCCTTTTTTAAATATTATTTATAGTTCACCCGCGTTTTTCATTTTTTTTTGTTACTAGCCAACGAAATAAACAATCCGGCTGTGTAGCATGAAGAAAATTTACCTTGCACCATTTCTGTCTTTTCGGCTTGTTTAGCTTAGGGTGAACATTCCGAACTCTGAATATATATACGTATCTGATATGCGTGCTTCCTTTCTATGGCATTTCAGCCCTGTTCAGCACGACGTCGAGAGCGCACTCTCCTTACACTCTTAATCTGGGGCCGGCAAACGTCACGGCTATAGCCATGACGTTCAACGTTTTCAGGACTTAGCCGCGAACTGGTCCGGCCCCGTCAAAGTTGCCGTGTACAACGTCACGGCTGCTGTTCGCCCCCTCCCTCTTTGATGGTGCGAATGGCTATATAGGTGGCTCCGTAGGCGGCCCTGTAATTTTTGGCGGCCCGTTTGTGCAGGGCCGGCAAAAACGGGCCGGCTATGCACGTAATAGTGGAACAACAGACTCTGCTTTTCGCTAGATGGCGGCAGTTGCGGCCACCCACCATGCCCCGCGGGCGCAGCCAGCGCATTTCTCTTCTCGTTGTGCCAGGACGACGAATTTTGAACGTACGAAGTACGAATCTAATCGGAAGCATCTGCGGGTGACGTTTGTTTTCTTATCATGGTGATGGAAGCCTATGTTAGAGTGTGCGCCGAAGCCGCGGGACAGTGAGTTAGTTCTTCAGGATGCTCACGTCGAAGGATATCAAAGGCGGGCGGTGTAACCATGACGGAACATGTGAATTCGATGGCTTCACACGGCCAGCTGATCTGGCGGCACGACCAGCACGATCACCACTTCTGGGCCAACTTGGCTGATGTTATTACTGCGGGCACAGTCCTCTTCAGCATAACCGACTGGGTAATTATGTAGCTCACTGGCTAATAACAGAATAGAGTCAAGTGTTGAAAGAGTTCCTAACTAGTAACTTTTGTTTTCGTTAACAGAGGACTTCTTGGACCCTCTCCTGGATGATACAGGTATCTATACACCATATTTTTGTATTCTAAGAAGCACATTTGAAATCACCTCTTTTCATATTATTCGGATACCGGCTGGCGTCGCCGGTGGAAAGCGGAAAATAGGTTTACTTCATTTCACCCTAGCATGGACGTACCACAACGGCTACAAGCGCGGACTCTTCGCGTCTGACGTCGGCTCGGATGCGCACAAGCACTCGTGGAGGGTGACAATTTTTAAAGTTCTCGGGTCCCAGTCGCAGCCCTTATGGTTTGCCTATGGTAAGCTGAGGCAGATAAAGCTAGCCGGTTATGTCTCAACGGTGGCTACCAGCATTTTTCAGCGACAAGGTGTAAATAGTTTATAGAGGGTGTCTTTTTCTTGCCGAAGTGTCCGCCGATAGAGCACGGCGTATACCGTATACGGCGCACTCATCAGCTTGCCGTCCGAGGTATATAGTCGGGCGTCTCGGCCGGCGTCGACGATCGCGTTGAGCAAAGGAGGACGGCCACACAAGGAACATTTAGATTAAAATTGATGACAAATGTAACATCTACAATACACTAAGTTTGTCCTTGTGCGTGCACCCTTCTTTGCTCACGCGACCGTCGACGTCGGCCGAAACGTCCTTTCTGTGTGAATGAGCCTTCAGGGAGACTCGCGTCCCTGCGCTAGACGTCCAAGCGTGACATGTGAGGACAGTCTCCACCCACCGCGTCGCAGCCTACAACGTACCGCTGTCCGCAGTGAAGGGGTGTCACACTGATTGCTTTAAAGCATGTTGAGCTTTAATCGGTACGCTCTCGGAAGCGAGAAAGACAGGCAGGCGTTGTACGCACGCCCGAGCAAAGAGAATATACTCGGGTGTCTGTGTCTCGGATGGCTTCTTTCCAGCTGTCGCTGTCCCCATCTTACGCAGAAATCTTACCAATCCTTTATAAGTTTGTGCTCATGATGTAACGAAGTATACATGTTAGATCTTATTTCAGGCCCAAAGTTAAAATCGAATTTCGAATATTTATATAAAAAAAAATGATTTGTGGTGGTGCAACTGCGCGAACCGCAAGTTGCACACATTTTTGTCCTCATGTTATTAGAAATTAAAGCGTCTAAGGCGGAAACTAACCTTTTCCAACTTATTGGAGGTAGCATGCCTGACTCCTTTCCATTTCCTTACATCTTAAGTAATGCAGTATAACGTTTCGCGAGACTCTAAGAATAAGCTTTTATTAGGCTAACTGAATTTAGGAAATGTATTGTATTACACAATATTTTTGAAAAAAGTCGAACTATTTATTTTACAATATTTGACGCAGTTTAGCAAGGTGTTTACCCTGACGTGACCATACTTTTAAATTTAGTAATTACAGAAAGTTAATTATTCAAAATCTTTGACACCATAATTATCCAAACGTCAAATGTTATGAATTTTTATATTAAACAAAAATAGCTGTTTATGTGCGACGTGTAGTTTTTGAGCAAACGATTTAGTCGGTGTTTCATGACACAGCCTGTATGATATAACCATGAACCTGTAGATCCTGGCAGGTGGACAGCCTCAGCTCCCCTTCCTGGTGGCGTCGAAATTTACTGGTTTGTTCCCACTCTGCAAACTGCCACCAAAGCTCTATTCATATGACGTCAGACTGCTTTTTAATGTCCAGTAACTAAACATAAGCATGGCCGCCGAGAGCAAATGCGGTTATCTAATTGGCGAATTTGTTTTCGCTTATTTGGTTTTCCGCAGAGCTCACGATTAAACGTTTTGTTAGCGGCCATGTTTGTGGCCGATGACTCAACATTAGTATACACTCTAACATCCAGCAAGCTACTTTCTAAAAAATGAGCTGTTTGCTAAATTTTAGAATGTAATTAAGATAAAAGACATGTTCTCTCTCCCCTATTAACTTATAATGAAATGCTGAAAACCCTTAATCGCAGCGGCATCACGCCTTGATGACAGAGGCAAATGGCCTTCGGACGTGCCGCGGACACCCGTCTTGAGGCTCGAAGCTCCGGCAGACTGCAACACAGTTGGCTCGGAGAGCGCACCTGCAACTGCGGCGGGTCCTAGTTCACCAAGTGTGTCAACTGAAAGCAGCAGCCATGCTTCGACCAATACTTCAGCAAGTGACACAATTTTTGATATACTTTTCTATTTTATTGTTTGAATGTGGTATTTATTACAACAAAGCACCACCTGTATCTTCAGCTCTGCATCTAATTTAAACAAATAAATGGATTGTTTACCTGCGGACCCACTGTTCTTTTAAATGTTTAGAAACCATCGGCTTTGCCCTTGAAACAATTCCTGCATATTTGTTTTCCCCTAAAGCACTCGGGAAGTGAATTGCTAAAGTATACAAATTGAGCTTGGTAATAATTTTCCAACATATTTTGCGACTCAAAAATAAAGTTGCGACGTGACTATGTTCATGACGTCTTACAAGAAGACGTCAGGCTCAGTGCCACGTCACAGGTTCATTTTTACGGTGAAATTTTCCTGTACTTCTCATTTGCCTGGCTTTCTTCGTGCATCACAGTCCTGGAGCCTCCGAGATACTCTGCGGGGGAGTGGACGACGGCACATTTTTATAGCCAGCAGTAAACGGGTCACATAGAAAACGGGCCAGCTAGAAAACTGGCCATCTAGTACACAGGCCAGCTAGAAAAAGGGCCAGCTAAAAAACGGGCCGGCAAGATCCAACTTGTCACGGCAAATTTTGGGGCCACCTAAAAAGGGACGGCAAACGGGCTGGCAATTTTAGGGCCCCGAAATTTGCCATGACAAGTTGGATCTCATTTGTCACGGCTATAGGTGGCTCCCTAGGTGGCCCCAGATTAAGAGTGTAGGGGTTGACCAACAGGGCATTGCAGACGACAGTCACGTTGACCACAGCCCAATAGGAGCTACGTACGGTTCAGATAAATATTCCAACCTCCCTACGCGCAGGCCGATCGATGGTGCCATAAAACAGAATGCCACCTGCAACGATAAGTCATCTCATCTTGCTGTTAGCTCACTGGTACGCGAAACACATGGCAGTATCGGCGACAATTTGAGTCTTTGTACACAAACACACCACTGCCATGGCGATGTTGGTGACACGTAAAACACAAAACCACGTTGATCGTTGGTTGGAACTTGTGGGGATTCCTTTGGTCTCCTTTCCCCGATGGCTGTGATAACGGCCGCGGGTCGGAACGCTCGGCCTCACGAGCTCCGACCTGCTCGTGAGGCGGAGGGCCCCCTGGCTTGGGGGGCCCTCCTCTCACTCTCTCCCGGGGGACATCTTTCCGTTCCCCCGCTCGGATGCGAATCACTGCTGACAGGCGAGGAGGCTTTCGCCTCGACTTTTCCCGCTGTCGGGAGAGGGACTCGTCCGGCTGACCACGAAAGAGACAGGACGTGTGTCGGCGACTTCTCCGACGCTTCCCCGGTCTTGGCTCTCCGGAACCCCGCGTTTGGCAGGTAAGGAAGAACCTTTTCTTACCTTGCCGGCGCGGGGGGCATTTTGGATTGGGACATGGTGGCTCATTTTAAGGGTGTTCTAATAAATGCTCTTTGACTCTGTCCTTACTCTGGTACGTGTGTCTTCTCTTCCGCTATATTCGAGAGAGTGAGACAAGGTAGCCGATCATTGGCACCGACGGAGGTACTTAATCGAACCGACCCGCAGTAATGTGGCCCTAATCGTCGTCTATATTGCTGCGGAGATGTGGAAACCGCGCTACTAGGTTTGACGGCTCCTTTGAGATCGCCACCGCTGTTGAGACAACCCTTTGGTTACTCTATCGGTACCTGTGTTGGTAGCAAATCCCACAAACTTGGTAACAGGAAACAAAACCGAACGCACAGCCGCACGGCAGCAGAATCTGCCGTTGGACGCAACGTTGCCATAACGTCGAAACACCGGATGCCACAGGCGTGATGCGAGAAATGAGGCAGTCATCTTAGCCCACTGTACATAGTACTGCTGGCATTATTATGTGATTTCGCTGCTTCGAAAGGCTTCGTTTGTTTGTTTGACAAAATTAGTGGTAAACTTCAGTGCGACCGAGGTGCTCTACGTGTTTGAATTGCAAGATTGAACTTAAGTTGACCTTTGCTGCCACTGGCGCTCAATCAGCTAAGCAGTGTTCATTTAACGTGACGGTGCGACGTCCCCGAAGAACGAATCCGAAAGAAGATAGGGCGGGAGGGTGGAAGTTTCCTCCTGTTTAGCTAGAGAAAGGGCAAAACGTCTCATGCCTTCGTTCTTCTCAAGTCCATTGGGAGGCGCGTCAGAAGCAGGAGGAAAACGCGCTATTACCACCTTTTTCCTCCTTTTTTAGAGTGCACTTGCAATTATGGTAGCTTTAACGTGCATCCAAACGCAGGGATTCACGAAAGCGGACAAGAAGTCTAACAGCTCCCTTCTAATAGTAATGACCAGGTTGATAGTTGTAAAGTGAATGCGATGTCAGAACCTAAAGTAAATTTGGGGGTTGATTTATTTTTATTAAGAAAATATAAAAAGGGGATTGATTGATTGAAGTCCTTTAATGACAAGGATGGCTCGAGGCCGCAGTGGGAAAAACTAAAAAACGAACAACTGTATATAGAACGCAGAAAATGAAGAAAGCACGCTCGAACAATTTTATTCGTACAACTATCTTGTGGCAGTGAATGCGCAATTGTTGGGGGAAAAATGCGAGCTACGTTTGAGTTGCGAATTGTTAAAGCTTGATTCCTACTGAGTAGGGCATATAACAAACGCCAGGTTGAGAAAAAATGAGGAAAAATACAATGTATTCGTCGTCTCCAACAAAGCAGTAAGAGATGATGTAGCTTCGGATGAACAAAAATTACAATATGTCCGACCCATTCTTTCCCTCATGGTAAAGCTCATCGCGAAAGTTCTTTTTTTCTTTTTTTCACTGACTGCGAGCAAAGGGGTCGTAATGATGACGATGTATATATACAAAACAATTACTGAAATGAAGGGTGGCGCCGGTCTAGGGCTGTGCACAATGACCCGCGTTTTCCTACATCTTGCAGTACGGGCAGTTTTCGTTGGTCCACAAGTACTGCTCTCCCCTTCCATTGGCGTCTATGCTGTGGTAGCCCATCTCGCCCCAGTCGTAGCCACTCTTGCCGCAGCGTCTCCCGAGAAACGCCTTCTGACCGCCGGGACATTTGAGGGCCTTGAACTGGCAGCTTCTGGCAGACTGGATGGACTCCATGAAGTACTCCACGGAACGGCGATGGTGGCACGCCAAGTCTGCAACCGCAAAAAAGGGCGAGTGGGTGAAGTCATTACGGAAGAATAACCTTATACGAAGAGAAACTGAGGGAGATGGGGAGAGGAGAGCACGAGTGGACGTGACAGCGCCGAGCTCGGATTGGAAGGATTGGCGGGTAGTCGGAAAGGCTGTAGCTGCCGATGTCTCTATACACCAACTCATGTTTACAAACAAACCGGAGCGCCCGGAGCGCCCCTAGCGGACGCCACCGGCGCCGCGCATGCGCGATGGGGGTGTGGGCACAAGCGCGCCGTCGCCCATAAACAAACCATTGAAACGCGATGTTATCGGCGTCAGTGTGAGTCCCCTGCCCTTTTTCGCAATCGAATTTTTGATTCTATGTCTTCCTGGCAATGTCTGACTACATGAGCAGCGTCAGCGAAATTAACGAAGCTCGTTACACCGCGAAACTTCGAGTAAATAATCTGACATGCGGCGATTCATTCCGCGTGGACGCCGCAGAATGTACGCTAAAGCCTGATTCACCTGATGAGATTTCGCTCGCAATTTTCAGTCGCGACGTCGCTCGGGCTGCAAAAGCGTGAACCGTAGCTGAGATGGTCGACGTCGATACTGAAAATCGCAAGCAGAATTGGACCAAGTGAATCAGGCATAACAAGTCGGTGATGGCCGCTGGTAACAATAATCAACATCTCCATGTATCTACTGTTTACGAAGAGCCTGCTTACCAACCTTCAAATTTAAGTCTTTTGAGGCCTGCACTTACTTCTTATCGCAAGGACCGGGCCAACTTTTGGTCTACGGGCCGGCGTCGTCTAAGAGAGCAGACGACAAGCAGAAACGTTTGAAAGAGCAGACGACAGTTTGAACGATCAGGCGGCCGTTTGAACTTGAAGACGCACTGAACGTAGTCCGCAGGTGGTCCGCACAACTTGACGGTTTTCTGGCGTTCATGTTGGAACAAAACAAATAAATCTGATGACCACAAGTATCCGTGAATTCAACCCAAAGTGCTTCCCGCCCAAGCAATCGTTGTCCGACGGCGTCTGCTTTTCCCTTTTCCCGGCACATATCCAGATTCTCGGACGAACCGAGCACGTGAAAACTGACCTTCAAATCTTTCTCGACACTTTTGGTACGGCCCCAGTCGCGGCGTTTTGACGATAAGGCAGGTTTTTGTCTGATTCCTTTCAAAACAACGCAGGAATACACGTCTGGCATGGGGACTTCTGCCCACAGCCCCAGACCGGAAGTGCGACCGGCGCGCCACCACCGCGCCGTGACGTCACAGAGATGAGTTCGTGTATACACACCGTTTGAACGCAAGACAGTTCGCGAGGAGCAGACGACACTCTTGTTCGCTCATATACCGCAGTCGCACTATACTTATACGTCATACTGAAGACACGTTGTTCGCTGAAGACATGACGACAAAAATATCTTCGCACACACCTCAAACATCTTCGAGGCATGTTTGCGTCTAACATTCGTACGCTTCGAACATGGCTGCGGACAGTTTTTGTATGATGAATGTGACAGCGCCGCCATACCAGAAAGCAACATGCCTCAGACAATGTCTGCAGATTGTCGCTTTGCTTGATGTATAAGCAGTGGACCGCGTCTTAATTGGAGGGAGACGGTGAGTAGAAGCGAAGTTAGCCAGTTTTTAGTCTACTCAATAGTCGCTCCAATCACAGCTCGGTGCTTGGACGACCCTCGCGCGCTCGTATCTCCCTCTCTCCCTCAGTTTCTCTCCGTGTACAGACTTCAAAAACACGAAAGCTTAAAATTATTTTACTGAACGCTATCTAAAGGTGCAGAATGCGGTGATTCGGGTCAACGGTTCGCTGTCACTACGACGGATAATCGCATCACGACTAAGCGGGCAATAGGACGGATAATCGCATCACGACTAAGCGGGCAATAGGACGGATAATCGCATCACGACTAAGCGGGTAATACGAAGGATACCTAAGATTATAATACTGCTTCATGCGTCTCTAATAAGGGATTACAGCCTTGCTGGCGCGAGGATGTGGCTCCCGAAACAAGATCTGACCAAATAAATTCCGAAAACTCAACCGCATAAACATTTAGAGAAAAATAAATTGCAGACAATACCAATACCTTATTTGAGATCTCTCACTATATTGAGGTCCTTCGTAAGTATATTGGCTATGAAAAATCGAGGTATGTGAGAACAGCGCGTTTCGAAATGCATCTCTTGCCAAATTATTGGAACAGCAAGAGCTTGCTAGGTTTGTATGTATACGTGCTGTACGTAGTCGCCCTCTTTGCGGGAGAGACTCGAAGCAAATGACTATATGGTCATTGACAGTTTGGGCAACGCAAGCGATTCCCGCGCATCTCATTATCGGTTCCTAACCAATAAAAACGCGTTATTAGAAAATAAGAACTTGGAACAACAAATGCCGTAGCAAGAAGCGCAAAGATATTACGGTATTCGCTAGCTGATAAGAACGCCAAATGACCAATCACAGAGCAAGACGCGTGCACATAACGAGCCATGTCCTGTACGTAAAAAGTTCGGCAGAGGTCTGCCTGGTTGGGAAAAAGTTTTGAAAAATTGAATGGAATCAGGAACCAAATCCTATAAGGAGGTTCCGACGTTTCAAAACCAGCTCGGTTTGTTCTTCGGGGGCGTCTATTTACAGATATGATATCAGCTTCGTTTTCTTCTACAGTGATGGTATCTTTTTTTACATCTTTGTTGGGTGACTTAGTCCGTTCACGTAGGATGACGGTAATGTGCCAGTTGATATATTGACGTTTTCTGGTGTTGTTTGCATAGGCCATGACTTTATAAAAGCCTCCGGTGGAAATTCGCCTCAACATATATGATGCGGGTGTTTGCGAGTCGATTCGATGGTCATAGTCCTCACAGTGTTCCTCAACAGGGCAGCGCTCGCGGTCGAATATGCGCACATCGTTTTTGTGTTGTTGAATTTTTTCTGGGAGGTTCTGTTCCGCCGACGTAGGTGACAGCGCACACTGCACATGGAGTTGAATATACAACACCATGCGCTCTTTCTTTAGAGGGACTATCTTTCGGTTGCGGCATCATACGTTCAAGTGTAGAATGATACCGGTTTGTGCGACACCTGAATACCTTCTTTTGCCAGCGTACGCGCCAGCGCTTCGCTAGTGCTTTCTATGTAAGATACAGATTCTATGCCCTGTGTGTCTTGAGATATCAGTTACTCTAGGAGAGAGGGGTTTAACATTATATCAGCTGAATTCTTGAAATATCGAGAGTTTTAAGCTCAAGTAATGCCAAGAGGGGTCGCTGCAACTCTTAGCCTGTAATAAATTCTTCCTCCAAAACCTCAATTATGGACTATGTCCTCTAAGAAGAAAATTCAATAAATTCGCTTTTCTGCACAACGTGAGACAAGTCACAGCGTAGAATCGAAGGAACCCCAGCGAAGAACGAATCTTAGGATTAAATCTAAAAAATGCGATGTGCAAGATAACGAGCAAGTGAAATATGCTCCTTGTCCTATGTGCATCTATGCTATTTTTTTTTGTCGAATCGTATTCGGAGTTTTGTCAAGCGCTGTTACGACTCGCCGTGATGGGCTTCTTCCATGTTCTGCATTAAAGTGAACCCACAGGTTTAATTTGTGTGTGTGTGTGTGTGTGTGCCCTATTAGAAGAGGTGTAGTCGAAGCTTACCGAACCACCAACAGCCAGGTTGGGATGTGCCTCCGTTGGGGTAGAAGTTGGCGTTGCCGTAGGGCTTCTTCATGCCCAGGCAACCCTTGAGCAGGTTCGTGCCCGCGCTCGTGTGGATGCCGTCCACGAAGTGCGCGTCGTGCCTGTTCACGTGGAACCCGTAGGACTCAAACAGAGGACCAGCGGCGTCCAGACCTGCGTCATGGCACAAACGAACAAATAGATTTTTTTAACAATGAATGTGTTTTGTTAGCTGAATTCTATGAGAAAACCGTAATAAAGAACCGTCGCGAAGAACCATCACAAAGAACTTACAAGCCAATTTTCCCACTATATTTAGAAGGGAAATCATTGTACTCTAGAAATGCCTCGCGTCTACTCACCCGCAAAGCATTCGAAGAGCCAATCTCTGCGATCTACGAAATCAACTCAGCGAATGATGAGGCGGAACATCCGTTTACACCTCAAAATTACGTCTGCGCTGTGGCATTACGCAATGCAAGCATGACACTTTACATTACGTAATCAAACAGCGAAGACTTCATTTTTAGGTCCAAATGAATGTTCCGCCTCATCATTCGCTGAGCTGATTTCGCAGATCGCAGAGATTGGCTCTTTGAGTGCTTTGCGGGTGAGTAGATGCGCAGGCATTTCTTAGAGTGTAACCTGATGTAAATTTTCCGGCTAAATTTAATGGGGAAATTGACGTCGCGGCACCTTGTTATGAAACGTCGTTATGAAATGACGTTATGACGTCAAGTGACGTCATGTGACATCAAATCACGAACATCATGTGGCCTCAATTTATGTGACGTACATTTTCTCGCTAAATAGCGTGGGAAAAGGGATGTCGCGTGACGTTAATTTTCCTCAAATTTTTTGCAGGAAAATTCACGTGACGTGACCACGTCATGTAACTTCAATTCGCGTGATGTCAATTCCTGCAAGGTGGTTCTGCAAGGTTGTAGTTTGCGCTCAACCCATCCTCTGCTCCCGGTCTTTGTCAGCATAATTAAAGCCGCCCTGAGGAGATTTCTGAGATCGCCTAAATATGGCGATAACTCACTCTGCTGGCTCTAAGCATCTCAGAAATGTCTAGATCATTGCGATACGCGGCCGACTTCTGTATTACAAAAGCAATCAAATATCGCAACACACCGAGGTCCTCTCCGGCGATGGGAGAAGCATGTTCCGAAACCAGAACCACTGTTAGACAATAGTAAGCGAAGGATCCTCGCTCTTCCGACCGGGGGAATCGCGGAGTGATATTGCGACACGTACAATCGAGAAGATACGCTTCTCCGTTCTTTTAGAAAGAACTTGTATTCTTACTCCGAGCTTAAAACAGGAGGAGGCCAGACGGCCTTGACTAAAGTCACTGGATCTGGGAAAGTAGCGCCATTGTCTTCCCACCTGCTAGCCGGACACAAACAAATGCCAACATACAGACGAAAGAACCTGTCAAGGTGATTGGCTCAACGCTGTCGGTTGCCATGGTGATCGCCATTTTGGACCCTTTCAAAGCTCGAAGCTTCGAAAGGGTCGTCAAAACCAGTCGCACCAGGATCGCCATGGAGCATCATTGTACTGAAAGCGTTCCTCGGCAATATGAGCGTTTTTGGCACTGTGCATGCAACGAAGTTATCACTCATGTTTATTTCCATATCTCTTACAATTATGTTGCTCTTCTTGCGTATTTCAAGACTGTAAAATTACTTTTCAATTCCTCCAAGCGCTGACGTTGCGTGTGATGGCGGTACGAAGATGTTTGAAACATTAAACAAATATATATATATATATTTTTTTTTTGAGCGCCTGAAAGAGCGTTTTTTGACACGGGCTTTTGGCACTGGCAATGCTAAGGCGGCATTTTTTTTTTTGGCGATTTCTTCGTATTCTTTCGGCGAGCGTTGGTGTCGGGTACTACAAAGAATGTCATCCCCTAAACAGAAGGACATTGAAGCATCCTAAGCAAAACTGGCTAGTGAAATCGGTCTATTCCGCGCATTATGATTTAGCTGCACTCTTAATAGCGGGACAATTATTTCCGGTCGCGCGTACCAGTGATCCGTCCGATCTTCTTCCCGGTCGTCCTGTGGAAGCGCCTTCCGGCGAAGCCCGCCACTTGGGCTCCGAGACTGAAGCCGACCAGGTGCACCTTGGCCGGAACCACAGTGTTTGGGTGACGGTGGGCCAATACCTCCACGAGGCGCGCGATCTGCCCGCCCACCAGCGCCGTGTTGGCGGCGGCGGTGATGTACATCGGCTGAGGGCAGCCCTTGTTCCAGTCTACGGCCACCACGTTCACGTCCGCCTGCGCAACGAGCCGCCGGGACAGAGGTCGGTACGCGAACAAGATACCATTCCGGAAATATTCATCGCCTCAAATTGTCTTTTCGACGCACTACGGCAATCCGATGTGCGGCGTGTGAAGAAGAACCCATATATATAAGCGGTGGTTCATAATCGTTTATCATATTGCGATTTCAGAACGAAAAGAAAGCAGGACGTTAACAAAACAGGCTACGCTTCGGCTTTGCGACGCGTTCACTTTGTCTTCTTTCTGTTTTGATATCGCAGTGGAGAGAGTGAAGGAACTGAGCCACCTCAAGGATGTACGGAGCGTACGAGCCGACCCGAGTGTACATACATTGGAACGGTCCCACAATTCAACGCGCCACGCGGTGCAAGCTGGGATTGACGAGAGGCCTTTTGGGATTTTTCGCAGAGGTCTATTTTTAATGCATGCACAGTTTAGGGTTGATCGCCGATCAAACATTTTAACCCAATTAATTGCCACCCTTTTTTTGAATAATTATTAAAATGAATCAAACACGTTGGCCTCGAGGCATTATATATTTGTTTTTAAAGTCATACTATATATTTTTGCTTTTACTGTTTCTTGCTATGTCGTGGGAAGAGCAATCTAGATCCTTATTTGAAACTTGGCATTGTACCGCCAGCAAAAGAAAAACACGGCCAAGCAATTTTAAAAGTGAAATTTTGTTACATATATAGTCGGGTTATAATCCCTGCGATTCACAATCGTAGGGAATGCTAAGACACTTTACTGTGAAATGCGCAAGTGCGCATTTCACATCCTAAACGGAAAAGAGGCGTGCCAAGTAGTAAACCAAGCATCTTTAATCTCTCCTCAAAATTTCTAACACAAAACCCACCTGACGAACCAGTTGTATAAAAATGCATCACAACTAAAACATTAATTGATTGTTTGGATGGTTAATCAATCAATTGGTTAGCCATACTAAACAGAGAAGTTGACTTAATGCTGTAGACGACTTAATTTTCGCGAGGACCTAATGTTCGGGAATTTCGCTAATTGCTTATGATTGGCCAAAAATAGATCCCTCGAATATGTGTTTCCCTACGGTAGCAAATGCGTAGCATGCCACCCCGAGTCGCGGAAATTATAGAGCCCGCGAATAATTCAAAATTTTCGAGTTTGGCCCGATTCGCAAAACTTCGAGGCCACAAAAACTTGAGTCATTTACGCTTTTCCGTTTTGTAGATTCGGTGTAATTGCTGTGGTCCACGAGACACCGACGGGTTGTTGAAAGCGGGAACTTTGATAGGAAATTCGCGCTGGGGGCGGGACAGCTCCCTTCCTGCCGTTTCCACCTTGTTAGTGACTGTCTAGTAATTCTCACCATTTCAAGAAAGGCGTCCTTCATCTCCAGTATCCAAGTAGCGTTGCCATTTTCACCAAACCCGTGCACGATGAAGACAAGGCCCTTCTGCTGTTGGAACTGATCGACGCCCAAGGATTCGTAGCGCAGGTAGTCGAGGATCACGGGGACCTGTCTGTTCTTGCGGGAGTAGAGCATGAACTTGGTGTCCACCTCCCTGGGGCTAGAAGGGAGCGAGACGGAGTGCGAAAAGATGCCCCTCTGCGAGAAGCAGCCCAGGCCGTCGTAGCAGATTTCTTGGTCGCTGTAGAACGCAGTCTTTGGAAGTATCTGCGGAAAGTTGGTTGAGAACTCTCCGTTACAACTAGGCGGTATAGCTTCCCGCTTTTTACTGAAAAACACCGGTATACATTTGTTAACATGGTAACTCAGGAACGGGACGGACAACACGAAGCTTTCTGTTGTCTGTCTCTGTTTTTCCCTAACATTTCAGTATTGAACCAGCTCCCCGGCACTTTTGCTTTAGTTTAAATATCCGTTGGTATCAAAAATTCAAGATGTGTTAAAACCTAAGAACACCGCTAAACATCCGTGGGCGTCAAACGCTCAAAATTGGTGAAATCCGAAAACACCGATAAACGTCCATTGGTTTTAAAACAACAAGGTAGGTTAAAATCGAAGAAAACACCAATATATATCCGTTGGTGTAAAAAATGCAAGATGGCTTAAAACCGAAGAACACCGCTAAACATCCGTGGGTGTTAAACGTACAAAACTGGTTAAAAACAAGAACACCGATAAACTTCCGTGTGTGTCGAAAATACAAGATCGGTTAAAAAAACACCGAAAAACACCCGTCTGTCAAAAATACAACATTAGATAAAACCGTAAGACACAGATAAACATTTGTGGGAGTCCAGAATACAAAATCGGTAAAAACTGAAGAACACCAATGGACAAGACATTCCTTGATGTCAAAAGTACAATATTGATAGAAACCGCAAAACAGCAATTACTTGAAACATAATATCCAGCAAGGGCTATATTTTGTGGAAACCCTCCCGTTTTGAAGCCTTAGCATAAAGACCGCCCAGGGACCTCGTTGTGTAAGCGTGCGCCAATAATGGTTGAGGTCGGAGGGAAAACAAGAGCACATGGACTCAGTCTTCTGGATCAACAAACACACGACGTGATAAAAATAGCAGACGTACTGGCTCGCATCCCGTATGGAATCCGTTTTTTTTTTCCTCAATAACATATTTTTTACCTTTACGGTTTCGCTCGCGATGTAGACGTTCTTGACGAGTTCTCTTCCCCACTCGACTTCTTCCTTAGTGGGCTTATGGTGACCCTTGCAGCATTCTTTCTCCTCAGCTTGCTCTTCGAGGCTTCGTGTGGGGACCGTCGAGAGTGTGCCATTCACCACGCGTCCCAGGGTCTCGGACGCCGCCAGGATCAGCACTACAAGCGCATGACAAAAACCACGTGTAGACATTCGTACAGGCTTCACCTCTCGCACCAAACAAAAACAAAAAGGTCGCCCGGCCATTGCTGCGTTTCGGTAAACCAAAATCCCAACTTCGACCAGCGAGCGCGACGATCGTTTCTTCTTCGTGCATTTAACCGTAGAGTCTAACCCGTTTCACATTAGGGAGTTTTAGGGAACTGTTTTTGCACATCCGAAAGGCTGCGATGGGCCCACCGGTATATGAAACTGCGCGTGTGGGAGTCTTATCCGGTATAGCACATGCGCAGTTCGTACCGGAGGGCCATCGTATACCGTTTGGGAATGTGCAGAAAGGGCTCCCTAAAACACCCTATTAGGTCCGACCGTATAGCCGACTATCCGATGGAGCCAATCAGGCAGCGGAAAAAAGTGCATCGTCACGGCGCTGGTCGCCTTTGTCGCTCACTATTCCCGGCTAGACCGATCACACCTAGAAGAAAGCGCAGGATCCCATTGCATTTACTGTGCCCCGTTCGTTTAGCTGGGGATAGCAAACCCGCAAACACAACGAGCAAACATAATGCACTTTTTGTCGCTGCCTGATTGGCTCCATGGGATGGTAGCGTCGATTTCAGTCGGACTTGAAAATGTGACAGAGTAAAAATGGGCTTTCACTTATACACCAAAACGCAGTAATTTACCCTACTAACAGTGCGGTGAGGTGACGGAATAGACCCTTTCTGAAATTCAGTCTGACCACTTTGTTCGCTTTCATCATCTGAAAAAGGGAACATGTGCTACACTAATGGCGGCCTCCTGTTTACTGATGAAGGAAGAAGTTGAAGATGCTCCTAAGTGCATGGTTCGAGGCCTATACATTCGAGGCTTTAGAGCGATGCGAAGCAGGAATTGGATGCAAGAGCTGCGTGAGCCTTCATTTCTAACTCGGGCCCAGTCAATCTGTAGTGCACGATCGGCTTCAAAGATCCTTGATGTACATAAGAGCCCTGCATATCCGCGTATTATCCGCGAATATCCGCAGATATCCGCAGTAAACTAGCGGATGCGGATAAAAATTAGACAGATTTTGGCGGATTGCGGATCGGATGTGGACGTCAGGGGCTGCGGATGCGGATATCCGCGGATCCGGATCTAAATTTTTGCCCGGTGGTATGCAGTCCGTCGACTGACGTTTCATCTACAGATCGTTTCGTCGACATGCGACGTTCGATCGAGAGGCTTCCCGTGTTCGTTTCATCGAAAAACCTGAGACGTTTCGTCGCACACAACCCTGCTATTTCCGTAACAAACTTTATGCGTCTCGCCTTGATTACGGGGGAGGGGACAAAGGGGACATGGTTTGGTTAAACACGCCTCAGTGAATCGCGCGCTAGCTTTTAGAGGCTTAGTGAAGAAATGCGTTGTCGACAAAACGTCGCCGAGCATTGCCCACAAAACGTACAGCGTCGACGAACCGTATGTCCATGAAATGTATGTCCGTGAAAAGTCGTCCACGAAAAGTATTTCCACGAAACGCATTTCGAAGAAACGATAAGGATCCTAAGAAAGATCTGATTCTTACTGAAGATTGCTTCATCGATCATTTCATCTCGTCAAAAATGCTATCCATAAAAAAAGTAAAAAAATGCAGGTCATCAATTGTCCCGAGAAAGCTAGTTCTTTGGCAGGAAAAGAGCGAAAAACTTTCTCGGGCAAAGAAAACCCAAAAGGAACAAGTCACAAGAAAGTAGAAGAAACCTTCCCCTCTCCGTAGAGAGTGGTGTGGTCATGATACCAAAAACAAAAGAAGTGCTTCGACAGCGAGCGCGATCCTGTGGCGCCACGGTTTGCAAAGTATCGGAATCAGCGGCGCACGCACATAGGCAGCCCATAAATTGCCTGTTTCTTTTTTGTATGCTTAGAGTTCTAGCCAATAAAGTCTGGTAGTTCATATTCCTCCGGTTACGACGCCAGGGCGCCAGCAATTCCAGCGGCTGCCGCGCGCAACCTCCGAAACCGCCCCAAGCAAAAAAAAAAATAAATAATAATAATAATAGTTTATATATTTGGGCGTTTGCAAGACGCTATCTTTCTCGATCAACACGTTAGTCGATCCGATCAGGCCCTGGACTTTGACTTAGCGGCGCATCTGCCCGCTGGCTGCCACGAAACACCGTGAGACTCGAGGCGGCCGCATACGCTCGGTAACATCACAGAAAGGATTTTGTCTTCCTACCACTGCTTCTCCTCCTCTCCTTCCGAACTTTTATTTTTTATTTTATTTTTTATTTTTTATGACCCTTCTTTTAAGGTGTTCAGACTTCAGGAGAGAGTTAAGGGGCCACAGGTGAAAGTCCGATTTCGCGTGCGGCGTGGAAGAACGCGGTCGGCGAGATTTCCGCTGATTTTGCTAGTCTAAATGTAATCGTAACCTCTGGTGGTTAGCAAGAACATCGACATGGTTCCACATTTTGCGGATGCGGTTCGGATACGGATACAACGTATGCGGATGCGGATCGGATACGGATACAATAATGTAAAAGGTTTGCGGATGCGGTTCGGATGCGGATACAAAGTCTGCGGATGCGGATCGGATGCGGATACTCAAACTGTTATCCGCGCAGGGCTCTTTTTTAGTAGCATAACTTTATCGAGGCGCTTATGTGGGTTAGCGATTCGCAACTTTTACGACCTATAGGGGGCGCACTGGCGCCTGCCAAAATGGCCATCGTCTGGAGGATCGTCGTAGAACAGCAGTAGGAGGCTGGGTCCGCGACGCGTATATAATTCTAGTTTTGCTATATACGAGCAGTATTAGAGCCTTACATTACTTTTTTTCACATCAGGAACCGGTAGGAAATCACATTTATTGTGAAACCAATCGTCCAGAAACTATGGAGCGCGATTCTCACCCCGCGGTACCACCATCGCTGAAAGTTGCGAATTCGTTCTGATTGGCTGCATCTTTTCCGACATTGACACTGAAAAATACTGAGAAAGAACTGTACAGTGACGCGCAAATTCTCGTTTGTCGTTGACTCGCGAGAGTGACGGTGCCGCTGAAACACTGCAGACTACAGATTTATTGCCGCCATTAGTACGGTACAGGACGCTGCCATTTGAGCCACCAGATGGCACTGTGATCCTGAAAGGGTCAACGGTCTCGTGGATACCTAGCAACAACAACAAAAAAAACTTGCTTTGAATAAGCGTTGTTAAAAGCCAAAATTCTCCCCTGAACTTGTATAGGTATTCGCTTTTTTCTTCCTCACTTTTTAAACCTGCCAAACTAAAAAAAAAAAAAAAATTCCAGTTGTGAGAGATGTTTTTTTTTTTCGAAAATTCGCGCCAACGTCTGTACACGCTCAGATACTCTGAGCGTGTATTGGACACGAAGGTGACGTCAGCGTTCGGCAAAAACTTGAATCCAATCACGCACTCCGTGTCCGAGCAATGACGACCGCCAATGTTGCTTGATGTACTTTTGAAAAGAGTCAGTCGAGTCTGTTTTAGTAAGCACGGAGTATAGGGAAGAAATAAAACAAATCTGAGTTTCCTCCCCGTCTCTTTACTTGTCCAGTCAACGTCTTTAGCGCCCCGCAGAATTCTCGATATCTACGACCAACCAGTATCAGTGTGCGCTACGCTACGCCGCGCCCGTCGACGTTACGTTGAAGTATAAACGTACCTTAAGTGTCAAGGCATGCTTTACATTTGTATCCACGTGCCGAAAGAAAAGTACGTTGCGGAATCGCTCCTAACTCAAAATGTGTCTCGCCAGTTAAATATTGCGGACAAGAAGAAAACTATAGTTGTCTTTTTGTTCTGAGAAGCTTATCTCGTGACATAAGTGTGCTAACAAGACACTTGACAAGGCGGGTTCGGCGTCTTTGAACTCGTTAACTCGCCAAAAGGGGAGCCATGGGTCGCCACGGGCAACGTTTACGCAGCTGTCAATGTTAACATCCAGAATGTATTCACTGGTGAGACTTGTTCTCTAAAGATCGCATTATTACGAGGTACAGCGTTCACCAATATGAAAGGCCCATTCGATGAGGCAGTTGCAGGCGGCTGTACTGGGTTCACTTTTAAAGGGCCCACATTGCTCGGGGTGAGAAAATAAATTAACCTTTACGTCATCCTCGTTCTAAACATAAAGTGCATCATGCAAACGAGTGCTTAGCACAACCGCATAAACTGCATTGGTGAAATTGTCTTTTATACGAGTTGAGACTGTGCACCACCGCAAACTCTCATTGCACTTCCATACTAAAATGATGAAAATAAATTTGCATAATAAGAACAAGAGCCTCAAAAATAACGAGGACAAAGAAAGGAACACTTGTGACAGGGGAATAGCTGTACACGTGAACAAATTATCAGCCAAAAGGTTTCTAAAGGAATCCGTCAAAAACTTGTTTGTCAATTAATCAGCCAAGATATGCGTACAATAGTTTAAAAATTATCCTAAACCTTGCTACTAACCAATTAATTATTCGATGAGATTCACGGATTCATCGGAGAAGTGCATCACTTTAATGTGGTTGTAATAAAAATAGCAAGTGAAAATTTGCGTTTGTATCAAATACGTATCGCACTTACGAAAATAGACGCCGAGGAGCATATTGTTGCGATGTGAAGCGGCGCTCGACGCAACAAACCTACAACCACCCCGAACTCGCGACCGTCAGTGTGTCTTGATAAACTGAGCGTCAGTTAATGAGCTTTTTATTACCTGGCGGAATGGCTTTGCCCGTCGGCCAACATCACTTTTCAAGTGGTTTTCTCGGAACAAAGCCTTCGGCAGGCACCACTTGCTCTCGCGTATTGGCGAACATGACGAGCAAAGATAAACGTTTCATTAATACACGGCTAAGGTGTACCCAGCATTCGATAAGGGCTCTTGTCTACCTCTCAAGGACTTGTTTTATAAGATTATCGCGACAATTTATCTTATCCAGCGAAAACCTCTTCTTTGTAGCGGTCACCTATATTGGTCGGAGACTGGCGTACTTCTTTGCAGCGAGGATCGTAGGATACTTAGATTAGATAAGCATCGTATGACACGAATTCTTGTGATATCTAGAGAACGGTTAAGATACGGTTAATATTAATGAACTGGAGAGCTTGATAGCTCTAAGGATAGCTCAGATATTCCCCAAACTATTTTATTTTGGACATTGAGAGTTTACGGATTGTCGCGTTTACTGCTTTGCCGCTGAAGCGGGCTATACTCGCTGATCTGGAGATTTTATACGCGTTTCACTATAAAAACAAATCTCATCTACTGCAAGTGTGCCATACCGTTGATTAGGTGACAGTAGTTACTGGAAAAAAATGCAAGAAAACTAAAACGTGTTATTCTTATCCACAAGGAAAAAAAACGCTAACAAACCGTTGCTGTTTATCACAAATGGTACCACACACACACAGGTCTCCTGGCTCTGCTCTCATGTTTTAATCTTATGAAGGTTTTCAGGTTTACGTCACCGACATTTTTGTTTTGTTTGAAGCCACCTGCGAGTAGCAAAAACCATCAGACGGTTTAGCTGCCAGGAAAACATTGCACACTCTGCCTCGTGCGAATATCAAAATGTTTCGATTGGCCCAAGTGTTAGCCTTAGTTTTTAACACTTTCAATACTTCGGTCCAGTACGGTGTGCTTTTCCGCTAGTACTGCATAGGCACCCCGAGATACGTACACGGTGTGAGTTTCCAGCATATACCGGCCAAGTACTGAGGTTTTAAAGTCCAGCTATCATGCCACAGCCCACAACATTTCCCCCAGTTGATTTGGGCTCCCGCGGCTTTATAAAATTCATTCGTTATCGCAACAGTCTCCATTACACTCTTTTCATCGCTACAAGAAAACGGCGACATCATCGGCATACGCCGACACTTTAATTTCAACTTCGTATAACCTTGGCACTCTAATGTACTTGCTGGCCGCCACTCTTAAGCAGAAAGGTTCTATACAGTGAAAATAGTAAAGGTGAGAGGGGACATCCCTGTCGCACTGATGATAGGAGAGCTATGCTTTTGGAAATATGACTATTGAACACATGCATAGTGACACATCCCTTGTATGCCATGGCTACCCCTCTTTGTATAACATTTCCTACATTAACGTGCGTTAAAATACGCGCCAGTACGTCATGTCGAACTCGGTCGAAAGCCATCTCGAAGTCGAGTTGAGTCATGACCACATGGCCTCCTCCCACGGCTTCGAAACCGCTTCTCGCGATATGAATGTTGGTTGGAATAAATCTTTTTATTCCACATGTCCGGTGGTCTCCAATAAGGGTGCAAATTATACTCTGAAGTGTGCGCGTGAGGATCTTTGTAAAAATTTTATAATCAATGTTGCACAATGTAATAGGTCTATACCGGTGATCTTAAGTTTTTTCCCGATGCCGTCAGACTTCAGTAATAAAAGGTTGTGGTCTTCCCCATACGAACGCGGTAGTCGTTGACTGTCATACGCCTCACAAAAAATACGCAACAATAATGGGCTAAGATAATTTTTAAATTTCTGAAAGAACTCGGCCCAAAGGCCGTCTGGCCCCAACGTTTTTTGGCGAGCCAACGATACTATCGCCTGAACCATCTACCCTTCAGTCGTGTCCCCTCCCAACCAAGTCTTGACGTCCTCATCAAGTTTAGGCATAAGCTTCAATAAAATCGTTTAATATTGAAAATCCCGGCGGAATGGCCTTTTCTCCAAAGAGTTGTTTGTAGTACTCAACAAAAGCTTCTTTAATTATTTTGTAATCGTTGGTAATCGCCCCGTTGTAAAATATTTCAACAATTTCTTTAGATAAAGCGTATTTATTTTCGTCGGCTAGAGCTCGCTTGGTGGGCTGCTCCCCAACAAAAACTTTTCTGACCGTGAGCATACCACAGCCCCCCTATATTTTCCAGATATAGCTTGTCGAGCTCCGCTCTTATATGCCGAATGTCCTCACTACACGTGCCGGGATTCGTGCTCTCTACACGGCACAGCGCCTCCAAATTTTCTTTTAAGTGCCTTTCTTGGGCTCGACTTTGGAAAGTAATGTTACTCGCTCTTTCTATAGCGGCTAACTAAAGTCCTCCTCAAAGCCCTCCCAGACTTCACTCAGGGCGGTCTGCCTTTCGCTCAACATGCCTAGCAGTTCACTTACGGTTTCGACGAACTGTTCGTCGTCTAGGAGCGTTTGGTTTAGTTTCCAATGTTGCCAGTTAAATCTCGACGGCTTATTTTCCTTCCTTCCATTCCTGACACTATGAAAGTGGGTATACCTCACTGTATTTCTTGATGCGCACAGGGCACCTAACTCCTCAAGCCCACACGAGTCAATAATGTATTTTAAAACGCTTGGGCTGTTTCACTGTGCGTCGTCGGCGCGGATCGATCTTGTTCGTCCCAAACACAATTAATATCTCCCATCAATACCACTACTCGGTCGACTTCAACGTAACTGCGCAGAAAGCTGAAAAAAACAACCTCTCCCTCGCGTTATTCGATGCGTACACACATATCAAACGCCATTCTACTCCAGACAACGTAAAATCGCAAGACATAAAACGCCCGCACTCATCGGTAACTACTTGCAGGTTCGTGTATCTTACAGACTGTTTTAGGTAAAGGGAACACCCCGCCGAGTAGCCAACAGCGTGACTCACGGCAATTTCGTATCTACCCAGATAAGGACTCAGCATTCTAGAAATGCTTTCATCCTCCCCATTTTCGTTTCTTGCAACACAAGGAAATCCGGCTGCTCGTCTGCTCACAGACGTTGCAGCTGGTACTGCTTCCGTCTCAAATTCAAACCCCGAACATTTAAAGTGGCAAAAGTGACCACCATTCTTATTTCGTTGCAACGGATCCAGTCACGAAATGGAGGTTACAGGAGAATACAAATGGGAAGCATACGAAATAGAACTAAGCAACAAAAAACAAAAAAAATGCGCCAGCTATACCGCCTAATTTGTTGTTATCGACCCAACCCATGCGCTGCAGTCACACATCGCTTCACTGCGGGTCCTTTGTAGGGGCCGCGTGGAGCCTGCCTTTTTTGGCTGTCACCACTTGCAACCTCTCTTGCACCATCTCGTGAAGTCCTGCCGTCTGTCCGTCAGTCGTCGCTTCAAAGGGTCGTTTAGCTGAGGCGCTTGTGGTTTCCATGTCGACTTCGGTGTCCTTTGGGGGTTCTTCTTCACTGGCCTCCGGGTTTCGACGAGAGCACTCGTCCTCTCCCTCGGTTACTTGAAGGGCTGGACGGCTTGCTGGCCCGCAGCTCACTACTCCCAAGGCGTTGGCGGTACCCAGGAGGACCCCACCTCGGACGGGGCCGTGGGACCCTGCGTGGACTCCGCTTGCGTCGGAGACTGGGAGTTCTCCGTGTCCCCAGCTGCCGCCGCATCGGCTTCCTCCTGGTCCATAAGGTGTTCCATGGTGTCGTCTTCAGCCGCGTTGGCCACGGCGGCATACGTCTTTCTGCAGTCTTCTTTAGTGTGCCCGTAGCGTCTACAGCTGTCGCCTCGGGGCACACGATATTCCTTGCGAATGTGGCCGGTTCGTCGGCACCGAAGGCAAAGTGGGGCTCTACCAGTTGCCAGAACCAGCGCATGCATGCGGGCAGTCGGAGCGTATGCGGCAGACGCTCTAGGGTTACGCCCTCTTTCAGGGTTAACCTCACCACCCTCGTGGTTGACTGAACTCCTTCGAGACCCTTGACGCGCTACGTCTCCCTGGCTATTTCCTCGACTTTGCCATAGGCCTTCAGCGCTGTCTTCACGGGTTCGTCATGCACGTGAAAGGGTATCCAATGAAGTTTCAACCTCATCTCGTTCTTGTCGGGGTCGATGATGAGGCATCGCCTTCCTTTGGCTTCGAATGTACCCGTTGCCACAAACTTTTGTTTCGCGGCCAATGACTTGCGCGTAACCATCCACACGTGATTCATTTGGTAAGAACCACATGCAGCAATTTCTCCTAGAAACTCAGATTTTTCCAGGCCAGCCTCGAAATCTTCGATTCTGTAGAGGCGTGCAGCGAGGTCCGCCATAAAGAAAAACCGAGTTTAAAGCGTAGACACCTGTCGGTAACGTAGGCAATATAATCTTATAGCCCTCGATTCTTCGGTCAGCAATAAAATCGCGGCTATCAGTGGCCGTTGATACCGCTCCGCCGGAGCTCATGTTGATACGTTCATTCGCTTCGGAAGCTAGTAGACGAATTCACGGTAACCATTCGGCCTCGTACACGCTCGCTCAGCGACGCGCGTGGCAATATTAGAGAGTTTTAGAATAGGGGGCCCAACGTTTGAGTTCCCCTAAGAAGTTGGGGGACCCAAACGCAACAAGGTTGTTGTCGACGGCTTATAGAATTGGAGTTTCGCAACGCAGCGGAGCGCGCTTACGTTTCCCGCTTGCAGCGCCAATCCCGCTAACGAGCGTAATAACGAAAAAAGAAACATATTAATAAACGTAAAACATATGCACTTAGCAAGCACGTTCTCTTTACAAATCCCAATCAAGCGGGCTAAAACAAGAGACAATCTAAAATCATTGACTCCGTAAGTGTGACGTCATGGGTCCAAACAAACCGTTGCTAGGGTCGTTGTTATGGACGAATACATGTGGCTCGGTTTCGCTACGAAAACCCGACCGTTCAAAAATCAGGAGTAGGATTTAAACTTCTAAAAATCACAAATATAGAAAGCTTGAATGTCATATATGTTTCGACAGAAGTGTGCCGGTAATCGCTCGTTTCTGAAATATTTACGACTGCAACTTCCGGTCCTCAAGATGCCTGCAGCAGACGACGAATGCAAGAAGTATGCCGTCTGCCGCACGCCGGCCGGCCAAGCCGGGGCCGTCGTTTGAATCGTGTGAATAAAGACGATATTCTGACATCGCATTTGTTTGAAATATAATGAGTTTCAGACACTTATAAGATTTCATAGTGGGGTGCGATGCAAAATATGGTTTATCGAAAGTCCGGACATCGATCGAGATGATCGTCTGCTAAAAGACCGCATTGCACCCGTGAGAAAAGCACTTCAGACGAACGGTTGAGATCCCAAATTTCGTTTGCAGACTCGCGCTATGCGAGGGTGCTTCGTATACCTGGTTGTAACCAACACGTGGAGAAATATTCTTGCAGTTTTTTCAGATTTCCGCAAGACCCCAAAGCGCGAAATAACTGGATAAAAAACATAAGGTGAGTTTATTACAGATTGTACTCGCATCGCGGGTTCGATGAAGATCTTCACCAAAAGAGCACATCCACGGAATTTGATGTATACCAAGGGGGAAAAAAAGCAAAATACTGCGAAATCGCCATAGACATGCAATTCTTTATTAACCTGACAACCACAATAATAATAATAACAAACGACTTACCTCGACGGCGTACGATTTGTTTCTCATGCTGGCCTGCACTACGCCGGTAATGCACTTCAGGTCGTCGTCGTAACTGATCTGCATGACGTGGTTTTATTTTACGGCATTTTCACCCCTCGTAACTAAGCTGGGTTGTTCACAGAAGAAAAAAAACGCACATTGCGGAGGCCTTTACGGCCATGGTGATGCACTTGTTTTTGTCGCTCGTTTACCGACGCAATGCAATGAAGACGCCCGCTGCAACAGACGCCAGCAAATCTATC